>JAVYIG010006323.1:0-119946 GCA_035222895.1 Strongylocentrotus droebachiensis | reverse complement strand
ACAAAGAATGAAATGTTTTTATTACTTGTAGGCACCCAAGTTTATGCTCCTTTGTCAGCTTTGTTTAATTTATGGATTCAGGGATTAATTTGATAGACATTTATTGTAGAGAGAGAAGGATTTTTAAATATTTGTTATGCCCAACTGAACGTGAGCGGGATCATCAGCCAGCATTGTGTTTCATAGATGTGTTGTATGATTGCTAGAGGGGTAGAAGATCCTGGATGTTGGTTGTTCATGCAACTCAATCAGGCGCGTACGCAGGGGGGGGGGTGGGGGGGGGTTGGGGGGTTAACCCCCCCCCCCCCCTTTGGTATTTTTATGTGTATAAACCCCCCCAAAAAAAAACCTAAAACCCCCCCCCCTCAGTTTGGATTTTTTTTTTTTTTTTTTTTTATTATTTAAAAAAAAAAAAAAAAAAAATTATCCCCATGAATGACCCTAAAACAGGTGACCTTACCCCCCCCCCCAACGGAGCAAAATGTCAAATTTTCAAATTTCGAGGTCAAAAAAAAAAAAAAAAGTGTCCTCTTACCCCCCCCCCCCCCCCCCCCCCCCCCCCCCCCCCCCCCCCCCCCCCCCCCCCGCTTATTTTCAGCGGTCGGCTGAGTCGTTGCGAAATTTTCGGCCCGATTTATGAATGTTAAAACCCCCCCCCTTGAAAAAATCCTGCGTACGCGCCTGAACTCAATCATAGGTTGTGTTGGGCTTGATAAAAAGATACGATCACCTTTGGTTAATTAGTGTGATCCAATGGCCCAAATTTAACTAATCTTTGCTGGGTTTAGGTGGGGTTTTTTTTACCGGTAATCACTTTTGTTGTTGTACATTGGATTTAATAAAGAAAGTAAGTTTACGTCTATTAAATTATTCCTTTTTGTTATGATTCTAGACCTTGGGTCAGGTTTACCTGAATTTGAGTAGAATATGGTTCTACATGTACGTTTTGAATTGCATGCTTATTTTATAGAATATATAGAATAGATGCTTATTTTATAGGTTTTTGGTGAAGCGACATCTAATGCTTTGGTTCAAGGGTTATAATATATTGATTTTTTTTTAAAAATTAGATCGTGTACCGTCTATTATATTTAAGCAGAATTTGTTTTTTGTTTACATTTTGTAAATATTAAACGCTACGTAATACTTTGAGAGTATATTTTAGTCATTCAATTTGGATAATTAAAACAAATGCATTTCAGTATAATTAGCATCTGAAATTTAAGGGGAATCCATAATTTCCTTTAAATTTTCTAAATACTCGGTCACTGGTAAATTGGGATGAAATTCAGTGGAAGTATCTGTCAAATCAAAAGAAAATTGTCTTCAAAGGGTTTTTTACAGGATGACAATATCAAGGAGAAAAATATTTCTGTAGCCCCAGTTCTCGATTCACCATTTTTATTTTAATCTTATGAAATAATGCAGCGGTGTTGAAACTGGGACTGGTCTTAGTTTTCAAATAATACATGCATATTATTGCCTGCTCTGGTAAGGCATTCCATACATTTATAGTGAGGAAACAAAAATGTATGTGCTTTTTTCCCACAAGAAAAATATACACATCTACATATACAGTTAACAACTTAATTATTCGTACGCATTGTAAATTTGATGTTGTTTGTGTTTTTGGTAACTCAAGAATGAATGGTGGACTGGTTGAATTAGGGCCTTTGTTGAATACTTTGTGATGTAAAAAATAAAAAATATGACAAATCAACTTCCCATACTTCCCAGAAATACAAAACTTGGTATCAAAGGGTATGAATAATTTAAGTTGTTAACTGCATATGCACCATATTTTTTGTAATACATGCATAATTAGCAGTTTTCTAGGTGTAAACTTTTTTTTTTTACTCACACGGTATAAGATGCTGTAAACTTACGAAAGAGATATTTTTGAAAATCAAAACTAAACACTATGAAATGTAAACAAGAATGAGACATTCTTAAGCGTTCAAATTTGCTGAAATTGTGTATAAAGTATATATACTTTGTGGGCTTGAGTGTAAAGGAATAAGATTTACTAGCAGTAGAACATGTTTGCTTTTTTGTTGATATGATCCTGTATGTACTTTTGAATAGCATGAAATGCCAAGTTATTGCGAGATATATTGTTTTGTAAATGTAACAGAGTGGGATAGAGAAATAATGAAATTTAAAGAATATTCTGCAGTGAGAATTTGTAATGTATAGAAGAAAACTCGTGTCAAGCATTTTGTTGACATTTTAGTATTTTTTTTAAATAACAATAATAATAATAGCTAGTTCTTGTATAGAGCTTTTTCTGGGTGTTTGTTGCCGTTTGCATTTGAATTTGAATGTCAATTACAATCGTAATATTTTGGCAACAGTTTCTCTCTATCTCATTAAAAAAAAAAATCGTTATAAAGCATTCTATCACGTTGTTGTGTTTTGGTTTAATGGCGATTAGTCAGTAATTTGACTATTGTCACCAATCACATTGTAGCTATGGTGGGTATGCAATAATACATATCAAAGGAAAGTGTAAAAGTGTGTGTATATATTTTTTGTATTTTTATCATTTGTAATGATCTTCATATAATTCTGTAGAGAATAGTCTTAGATGCATTGCATGCATGATGATTTTAGATTTCTGAAATTACTTTGAAAATAATTTGCATAGGGTGTCATGAAGTAAATGAAGAAATTAAATCTGATTTAAAACAAGATCGGGTAACTTCGTCTCAGATTCTGAAACCAAATCCTGGATTCAGCTCATGCTGCAATCATAATAATACATCTTTAGGTCAGTCAGGAACCCCATGACTTTTATAAACCGATCGCCAGTCTGATTATCAAGATTTTTATAATTGAAAATTAAAATTTCATTTTGCGTTTTCCTAACGGTTTTGATAACACTACAGTCTATTGGGAAAATGAGTCTCGCTTTTTTGAGGCACTTCTTGATCATTTTGAAGCGCAATTTTTTTTTTAGGGCTTCAATATTACTCAATATTACATACACAATACACGAGTCGGGCCATGCATCTCAGTAAACGATGCATTTAAGATATACTTTAAGACACAAAATAAACCTAATTTTATTCCATGATATATCAAAATATATATAGAGCTATAGATTACACAATTTATTTATGTCGTTTATTTCCATTTCCAACAAAATAAAATGAAGTACATGGGATTGCATTGTACATAGTAAAACAATGAAACCTAACAATATATTTGTAATTGGTCCACAGTGCACAACAGGCATAAAAAACAGGTTGGTCATGGAGGGGACTACTGAAAAGCTGGATCACAATCACAATTGCTCCTTTGAGAATCTTAAATAAATATGCGTCTGCTTTGATTTCATTTAAATAACTGATACATAACGATTTTTGTAAAATAATGAATAAATTGCACCATATTCTGATATGCTTTTACTGTGTTATGTTTAATTTTTGTTTAAATGGGCAAGTATATCAAAGATAAATATTAATTGCTTCCAAAAAAGTGCACTTACAATTAATATGCATGTATTGACTAATGGTGACAGGGTTGAAATATCAAGCTGGTTCCTTTGATAGTAAATGAAATTCACGTATAGCAAAATCAAATATTACCTTGTTTTACATCTATAATCATTAAAGTACGTCATAATAGAGGATTATTTTGGCTCCTGCTGACCTGCAAGCCCTTTACCCCACCATGTCACCCACTACATAACTGATTGTGTACCTATAAGTATTGCATAAAGAATGTAAATCCATCTTTGATTTTTTGAACTCATTCGCGACAATTTATTGTGCACAACGCTCTTCAAAAATTCAATCCAGCTTTTAAAATGTTTGATGATATCTGAATAATGATGTTTGATGATATCTGAATAATGCAAATAAAAAAGGCAACTTTTTTGGTTTTAAGTTTATGGAACTGTCATTTACATAATAATAATAATAATAATAATAGCTTTTCCGGATCGAAGGCCCTCTCAAATCGCTGATATGTCGTCCCATTCATAACAAAAATATTCATGAATTCAGATTGTACTGTAAATTTGATCTCTGTACATGTAATAGTATGAGAAAACATATATGTTCATTTCACCTGGTTTTATTACTACACAGACTTTTGATTCATGTGCTTTCAAGTTATTAAAATACGCAGACAAGTATATGGTTTACTTTGTGTTATTTCATTAAATTGCTCCTGCTCTGATTTTCACATGAAATACTGGAACCTTTATCTTAAAACAACAAAACTCTTTGCTACCAGGGAATTTACATTACAAAAAACACACCTTCTTTTAACACTTAGAACAATATACTCTCTCTCATAGAGTTTCAACCAAGGTGAATATACACAATACACCCATTACACGCATCTCTGGTGCAATTTTTGATTAATGAATTAAATCAGGTCTAGGTATTTCTATTCATAACAGGAATTTTGTTTAGGTCCAAATAAACCAATCGTGTATCTGAAAAAACATACAATAAAGATTATTGAATTCATTAAAAGAAATGATGTTGCACTTACGCTATCTTTCTTTTAATACACGTTCATATCCATGGAATTATTAGCAAATTCAGACACAAAAAGTTTATCCTGAAACCTGATGAAGAAAGTAAGAAACGTTGAAGAAAGGGAATCAGTGTAAAGCAAGCAGGGCATTCACACACACACACATACACACACACACACACACAAAATATCCTGAAACTCTATAAAGAAACTCTATAAAGAAAAAGCCCTCGCCACGTTTTTCAAATATTCATGAAACTTGCCCTGACACCCTTTTTCGATAAACCAGTGTCACATTTGCCTATTCTTAATGAAAAAAAGAAAACTCCACATTTTAGTCTATACTGTAAACATGTGAGGAATCTTGAAAATAATAAGATATTGACAAATTTCCTTCATTAAAAATTTATGAGAAAAATTAATGAGACGATGTTAAAAAAACAAAAGAAACACACAACTGAGTCTCAATTTCCAAAACTGCTGGGGGGGGGGGTGGGCTCCCAGGCAACCACCCCTCCCTCACCCCAAATCATTCTGCATATGCTCCAAGTCGCTAACTATTTTAACGGCAGTATGAACAATTTTATCTGAAAATGACGGAGTCCAAGGATTTTAGTGCTATGTGTCAATTTTAGCCTCTCCTATAGATTAGATCAGATCATATCAAGCAAAATTATACTTTTCAATGTTTACATCACTGGCAATAATTGGTAACTTGCACGGGGCACTGATGAAATCCCATGAACTTACCCATATTTTGAATTTGCACGAGAAACATGAACAAATACATAGGATGCCAACAGAACTGACCAACGTCGCTGCTTTATCATGTGTTTATTTAATGATGGATTCTCAAGCCACCCTTAAACTTGCACAAAATATCCCACACTCATGTCACGACTCATATGCCTTGATCAACAGCTTAGGCTATGTCGTACTGTATTAAGGTTCAGTTGGCGAAATACATAACACCATGGTCTGGATGCATCGAAACAGGCATTGAGTGATTTCAAGTTGTGTGTTAGTGTTTAGAGCAGTCAAGAGCTCTTAAATCTAGCTAAAAATTTGCTGATTAAGAGCCCGATACTGATTTCGACATCGATAGCTTAACACTTACACTGAACTTGAAATCAACATTTACTTAATCCCTAGGGTCTAGTGTTGGTGAATAGGACATTTAACTTCCGAAAGCTAGATACCTCGGTGGCTGGTGTTAATAATTCATATTAGTAACACCCAGTGGCGGATCCAGGGGGGGGGGTGCAAATTTTAAAATTTACGAGGACCAAAAAAAAAAAATGTGCTCACTCCCCCCCCCCCCCCCCCCCCCCCCCCCCCCCCCCCCCCCACTGAGCGACTTTTCGGCTGGCTGAGTCGTTGCGATTTTTTTTTGGACTCCAAAAAAAAAAAAAAAGTGTCCGCTTACCCTAAGAAATCCTGGATCCGCGCCTGGTAACACCAGCCACCGAGGTTTCTTCAGCAGACGACAATTTTGCAAAATCGATAACACTAGCTATCGGAAGTTGATGATATTCAGAGGTCAAAGCCTAATTAACGTCAGTTGATTTCTACTTCGGTGTTTAGGCCTTAGTGTTTATTAAACACGAACACTAGCCCTAAGCACCCAACTTAAAATCATTCATTGTCACAAAATAATGCACAAAGGTTGCACATTGTTTATGAACTTTGCTTCTTCGATCGAAGGATATGGCAAATTTTAGGAAAATTCAAAAAACTATTGATTGACATGCACTGTACCATAAGTGCACTCCCACTTCATGACTACACCACTCAGTGCATGTTTTTGTTTACATGCCATGGCGAATTAAACCATCTTGCATGCAATAGTCAATGTGGCTTTACTGCATGTCTCATATGCTGTACGCCTGGGCCCTGTCTTATGGAAGAGTTGCCATTGGTTTCAAATAATTTGCAATTATTGATATCGATTGCATCTCCTATCTGTTTAGTACAGAGTTGCATTTGATATGAATAGGCCATTTTCGTTATATTCAAGTTTAATGCACAAGTCTTTTTTTAACCCTATCTAGCCTGGGCTATTTTTAAACTGCATAGCCGGGGGGGGGGGGGGGGGGAGCTTCTATCGCTGCGAAAATTTGCTTGCATGTCAAATGAAGTGTGGAGATTACTATGGTAATTTCACTCATTTGCATATTTATGGTAATTTATGCAAATAAGGTAATAAAATCTACACTTTTACCCCAAAATCATATATTCTTCAAATGTAAACATTAGTTTTCTTTAGACCATTTCTTTAGGCCCCCCCCCCTCCCCCTGGAAAAAATACGTATTTTTTTGGAGATGGGCCCCCCCCCCCCCTTGCGCTGAAGGAGGGGGGGGGGGGTGCGATTTTTCAAATTTTTCGGGAGTAAAAAAAACAATAGTGCTCACTACCCCCCCCCCCCCCTCCCTCCCCCCACTGAGCGAATTTTCGGAAGCAAACAACAAAATTGGGCCCCCTCTCCTAAGAAATCCTGGATCCCGCGCCTGAATGCGCCTGTAGTGCTGTAAAACCTTTTCACAACTCTGTCTGAGTGGATAAAATGACTTTCTTTCTGATAACTGCAGGTACTGAAGGCATCATACCAGTCCTCTCTTGCTTCCACTGTTGTCCGTCATGATACACAGTTCTACAGTTAAGATGTCTAGTTCTTCCAATATTTCCTCTTCCACCTCTCGTTCTGGTTCTTTACAGTAGAAATATCAGAGATAATCATGGGCTTAAAGTCACAGAATTGACATTGTGCTAGAAAGAGGCTATCAAGTTTGATAGCTTGAATGGTTTATCAAAAACAGAGAGGGAATGTTTTTGCACGGTATAAGGTTTTTGAATCATCAGAATTGAGAGATTAATAAAGAAAATCTTGGTGAAAATCACAAACAATCACAGCACTGGGCACTTTAATACATCATGCATGTATACAGGGGCGTCGCTAGACCTTTTTCAGTGTGGGGGGGGGGGTGTAGTGGTCATCGATTACCCACAAAACTAGCCACCAATTACCGACAAAATGAAACGTCCCAATATCTACAAATTTTACCCTGTAAACCCGGGGCCGAAAGCTAAATTGTTTTTCATAATTATGGACTATCTATAGTACACTGTAAAAAAATAAAAGTCGAAATAACTCAATAAAATTGAGGAAAAGAATTGCCTTTTTTTTATTAAGTAAATATTACCTACGGCATCTTAAGTAGAATTTACTTATTTTGCTGAATAATTTTTTACTCAGTTAAATCGAGTTACATTAACGTAAATAATTTAAGTATTGTAATCATTTTAGATAATTAAAAAAAAAAAAGCTATGATAGGATTACATATTGCACGATTTGGTACCCATCTAATCTAACAAGTAACATCCACTAATCATTCACTACTTCTATTTGAGATTAATCACTAATCACTAACACATACGCTTCAATTCGACACAATCATATTGAAAGGCTCCAAATTTTATATATACTTGATCGTAGCATCTTAAAAGGAAAATTGGTTGACAATATCCTGAAATATCAAGTTTTGATTTGTTTTGAACTGGGTAAGAATTAAAAATTGTCTTGTCTTTGCTTAGCCATGTTAAATGAATTAGTAAATGTTTTAAAGTCCTTAATTTTCATTCAACCACAAAAAAGAATTGTTTTATTTAAAAAAGAGTTTAATTTGGTCTTAATGAATATTCATAAATTATGTAAATATTTCTATTACGCACTGCATCGGTCCTTACTTTAAAAAAGATAAGAATAATCAACATAAATTGTTTGAGTAATACGTATAATTTCTGATTTTGAGTTAAAATTACTAAATTAATACAAGCTGAAATTACTTAAAGTTCTTATGTATTTGATTTTAGTTAAATATTCCACGTATGTTCTACTAAATTGAAAGTTTGAGTTAGCAAGACTTAAATTTAGTGCGTAAGTGGCAAAACTAATGTTTTCAAGTAAATTCTACATGGAAAATATACGTAAAAATTACCAATGAACAAATTTTTTTTTACAGTGTACTTGCGTATGCGCAAATGGTCATTTTCCTCGACAACAAGAATATACGAATTATTTCGTCAACTTAGTCAGCATCATAGCTATAAATTTGAATACAGGGCAAAGGTTGAATGGGGCAAAGGTTGGGGGTTAACCCCCCCCCCCTTTTGCGTTTTTTTTTTTTTTTTTTAATAATAATTTTTTTTTTAAATAAAGAAAAATAAAAAAATTATACCAATGGCTGACCCAAAACTAATGATGACCTTACCCCCCCCCCCTTACGGAGCAAAATGTCAATTTTCGAGACAAAAAAAAAAGAAAAACAGTGTCCTCTTACCCCCCCCCCCCCCCCCCCCCCCCACACGCTTATTCAGAGGCTGGCTGAGTCGTTGCGATTTTTTTTTTGCCCAATTTCAAAATGTTAACCCCCCCCTCCCCCCTAGAAAAAAATCCTGCGTATGCCACTGGGCGGTAGTGAGCAAGCGAATCTCTTAAAGAGCGCGCGTGGGTGATAGGCCTCCCACGCGAAGCGCGGAAGCTTAGATATTTCTTTACATTATTAGGAAAAGAAGACGATTTATTGTACCGTTCTCGACTGTTAATCCTTGTCTGAATAAAGTTCCACCCCCCGCCCTCCCCTCCCGCACGAAGCGCGAAAGCTTTGACGTTTCATTAAATTGTTATAAAAAGAAGACGATTTGCTGTACCGTTCTCGACTGTTAATCCTTATCTGAATTCAGTTCACCCCCCTTTCGCGCGAAGCGCAGAAGCTTTGACGTTTCCTTAAGTTATGAGAGAAAGCAGACGATTCGTTGTACCGTTTGCGACTTTTAACCCTCTTAAGTCTGAATTCCCTCATCCGGCGCGAAGCGCGGAAGCTCTGACGTTTTCTTAAATTATGAGAGAAGAAAGCAAACGATTCGTTGTACTGTTCTCGACTCGTCTAAATGAAGTTTTCCCCTCCCGCGCAAAGCGCGGAAGTTTTTGGCGTTTCATCAAAATAGAGAGAAAGGAGACGATTCGTCGTACCGTTGTTGACTCTTAATCCTCGTTTGAATTCAGTTTCCCCGAAAATTTTAAACCTCGGATTTCTTTAGCTGATATTATAGGAAAGTGAAACTTCGAGAAAATACAAGTATTGTAGTTGTAGTCACTCTCGAAGTCGTCGCAGCGGATAAAAAGTCACAGTTCGTAGGGAAAAAAACTTGTCGGCCGACCGACAATACATCTCACCGACTTCAAAATTCTGCATTGATATAGTACACGAGGATCGAGCAAGAATACCGACACAGCTGACCTGTGTTGCTGACCTGACACAGCGACATATTTACCCGTGTCTTTCTTGCTCCCTCGACGAGACGACTCCACCTAACAACCCCCCTCTCTCTTTTACTCCCACTCCTCCTCTCTCAGGCTCTTACCTCCCCCCTCTCTCTCTCTCCTCTCTTTCATCCCCCGTTTCTTTTGTTTCCCTCTTCTCTTTTTTCTTTTTTTTATCTTCTCTTTCTTTTCTTTCTTTTCCTTTCTTTCCTCTCCTCCCTCTTTTTCTTTTTTCTCTTTCTTTCTTCTCTTTTCTTTCCTTACTTTTCCTTTCTTTCCTTTCTTTTCCTTTCTTTCTTTTCTTTTCCTTTTCTTTTTTTCTTTTCTTTCCCTTCCTCTCTCTTTTTTCCCTCCCCCTTTTCTCTTTTTTCCCGACGGCAGCGCAATTTTACCTGACAGGTGGGGGTGTTTGAGACGCCCCTGCATGTATATAGGACTACAAAATCATGAGACATCATAACCTGATCAAAAGTTGTAAAATATTTCTGAATTTGTATGGAATAGGGCATTTCAAGAGCATCCATTTCCATTGGATGCTGATGTTTCACAGGGTAAGAAAGAGAAGATGAAAGCTCACAACATTACTAATTTGTTTTAAACCTCTACCAGGGCCCTGTGTTATAAAAAGTTGCAAATAATCGTAACTACTTTGCGATTGATATCATATCAATCACAACTATGTACATATGAGATAGAGAACTGCAAAACTTGTGATTGATTCAGATCAATTGCAACTCAATATACTTCAGCATTTGTTTACATGAATAACCCATTTCTTGGTACGGCCAGATCTAAACTGATTGAATCTTTGCGCAGCAAAAAACGTACAAGGGTGGGAAAATCAGACTACTTACTAAAAGGATTGCAATTGCGGGATTACATAATCAGCATTGTCGCGTCAAATGAACTTCCTCATCAACATTATACCAACATACACATTATCAGGTGGCGGTGATCATGTTGTGATCAAAGAAAGACTCTCATTATTAGTCCATCTGTAGTAGGGTCCATGTTTGGATTAAGCAACATTGCTGACGAAGTGAATTTTTTTTTAATTTTTTATTTTTACCAAACCCCCTAACAGTTGCAACGGGTTAGGGGGACGGGGGGGAGCATCCCCGTACTTAATAATTGTGCCCCCTCCATGCCAGGGACTTTCTCTATAGCACACCGTATACCCATCACTATTGTTTCCAACATCCGGATGATGACGCCAAACTCTGAAAAACCATCGACTCACGAAGGTCGTTTGTGTAATTATAATTTATATGAATGGGCAGGCACGAACGAGTGTGATCTGTGTACGTCATCGACCGTGCACGCGCGCGCGCGCAAGTACGTACGTACTACGTACGTGCAATTCCATGCACAGCTCATGAGAACAGCGAAGTTGGAAGGACTGGCAGCTAGCTAATCATCTCATGTGATTTATTTTTTGTTCGACCTGATTCTTACCTGTAAGTTTATGATTTCAATTTTCCATGCATTTAGCGCTTTTACATTGTATAGCTGTCATGTAAAGTTAAGCCATTATTTGTAAAGCAGATCCTAAAATCATGAAATTTAAGGTCTAACAAGTTGAACCATTGAGTGTATGTGGAGCGGTTATTACACTGTACATGCACGGGAACCTTTGGGGTGTGATGCTTGGTGCTGCCCCCTTCGAATCTACTTCAACTTGTGCGGTGATGTGATTGTGATTGGGAAATAATACACGTTACTTTGAAGGTGTATAAACCAGAAAAGTGTAGTATTCTAGTTATTATTTAAATGTCGATTACTATAACAGTATGCTGTAGGATGATAAGAGAAGAGAAGACCTATCAAGTTGGTGTCTGAAGTATTAGACCCTAGATCTATAAACATGATATTATTATTAAGCATAAATCCTTCATCAGTACGAGAATACAGGCCAGGGGTTAGAGTTAGGGTAAAATTACAAAAAATGACCGTTTTTGCAGCTGGGCTGAGTTGTCCCCTGGTCCAAGTTAGCCCGGATCCGAGAATACACCCGACGGTGGTCTGTTCTTATACTATCGAAGAAGAAGAAGATTCCTACTTCAGAGTTCAGTCTTGTGACTGTGTGCAGCAAAGAAACATATTATTTTGCTCAGTTTCAAGCAACTTCAAACTAGCTACTTTAAACGTACGATATCATCAGGGGAACTTGGAAAATGATATCAAATGTGTTCAAATCAAAGAAAAAAAATTGTTTATTGTTTAATAAAGTTTATTCCTTTTCCCACTAATTAGATAAGATTTCCCAAGCAATAAACAAAAAGATGCACAACTTGTATATACGCACTATGCACTAATCAATCGTGACCACTATGAGAGACACACACCACAATATCCTTTAGTTGCTGAAAAGGCTTTTGACGAGTACCAGCATAGACGTAGACGTAGATCACAATCTGTATATTTCTTGACTATTCCAAGGCAATTGATAAGTTATAGATCATGAAATTTTGCCAGAGAAATTATCACATTATGGTTTCAGGGGCACAGCTCTGGACTGGTTTAAGAGCTATAGTACTTAGCTCACAGGAAACAATTTGTTTCTTTAAATGGTTTGATTCAGGGTTACAGAATGTCACATGCGGCGTTCCTCAGGAGATGTACAATGTATCATCTAATAACATACATGTATTGCTAGATAGGATAGGGGTCCAGACAACTCGCCACAAAGACAACCCGCCCCAAGACAACCCGCCACAATACCCTGGACATCTCGCCACAATACCCTGGACAACTCGCCACAGGCGAGTTGTCCAGGGTGGGGTGCCTTTTCGGACAACTCGCCACACTTTTTTCCCCTCATGATTTTTAGATCTAAAATGATATGAAATTGTCATTTTTCATGATTTTCTATAAACACAGTCATTTCAAAGAATAAAGAATAAAACTGATTTCCCTTGCAACATTAATATACTTTTGACAAACCAAAGGCGTACGATTGCCAGATCATTGGGATAACTTTTCGGTATTTAGATAGAGGTCTATAACAGCTGCATTTTTCTGTCCCAGAAATTTTTTAATGGTGGGATACTGGAAGCACTGGCGTACTGATAGGGGGGGGGGGTGGGCAGTTGACCCGCGAAATAAAATTGGAATGTGGTTTATTTCTAGATTTTCTGGGTTAGTTTCGTCAGAGGCAGCATTCTTCGTTGGGGGGGGGGACACTGTGCCCCCACTTTTCCAGGTTCCCCTAAAGTGCCCCCTTATCCTTTGTACATGTCCTTTTCCCTTCTGATAATTTTTAATAGTAGGAATTCATGGAAGGATAGGCCTACTGGAAGCACTGGCGTACAAATGGGAGAGGGGGCAGTTGACCCGCGAAATAAAATTGAAATGTGGTTTATTTCTAGATTTTCTGGGTTAGTTTCGCACTTTTGCCCACAGTCACAGGCGGCATTCTTGGTTGGGGGGGGGGGCACTGTGCCTCCACTTTTTCAGGTTCCCCTAAAGTGCCCCCTTATCATTTGTACATGTCCTTTTCCCTTCTGATAAGTGCCTACTTTTCTTTCTCAGATGTTTTAATTATAATGTTACTCATAATTACATAAAAGAACTTTTCTGTCTTTCTTCATTAGATTGTCCTTAATATTCATCATATAATTTTTCAAATGGGACCTTAAACTTTTTCCTTGCTTGCTCGAAAATTGATATTCAATCCATCACACCAAATTGCGGAGTACGTTGCTTAAACAATATGTTGTTCCACGTAAAGAAATAAACAAATATTGATGTAATTCGTGGTTGTGTATTCACAATCTTGACGAAGGCGTAGGCCTATAGACAAATATCTAAAAATGGTTTTTATTATTGTTGATGTGTCCCTTTGTAGGTGCCCCTTTTTTGAGAAATACAGCAATTCTTGCAATCATAGGCGCCAGAAGTGGGGGCAGGGGACTGGCCCTCCTCCCAACAAGAAAGTGTGTGTGTGGGGGGGGGGGGGGGGGGGGGGGTCAAAACGAATTTCCACTCCCCCCCCCCCCTAAAAAAAAAATCAGCAGTATTATTGATTACTATTTAGTAACCAAAAAGATCTAGATCTAGAAATCATGAGGGGAAAAAAGTGTGGCGAGTTGTCCGAAAAGGCACCCCACCCTGGACAACTCGCCCAGGGTATTGTGGCGGGTTGTCTTGGGGCGGGTTGTCTTTGTGGCGAGTTGTCTGGTAATCGATAGGATATCATCAACAAAATTCCAATCTCTGTAAGACATTGTAAAATAAAAGTGGCGTAATTCATCAATTGAAATCAATTGTTCCTAAAGACATTCTTCTAATACTAGTAATGTATTCAAGTCCTCTTAAAACTAACCTTGAAAATTTATGCTTGATTCACAAGAGGATCATAAGAATTATTTGTAATGATAGCTTTCGTACGCACATTAATCCGCTTTCTAATACCGGTATACATGTATACTTACATGTATGCATAGAATTTTAAAGGTGCAGTTTATGTATCAGTTATCACCTCCAACTTGGTCCTCTAATGTACTCTGTACAAATTCAATTCTGGTGTCCTACCACAGGCTCTTGTCAGCATTTTTAGGAAAAATAGTCTAGTTCATGACCATGCCTAACGAAATACCTCTGCGTTTTACTTAAATACCCCAAGTAAGAACAAAGTTTACTTTTAAAACTTTGGTTTGTATTGGACCTAGGTTCTGGAACTCTCTTGGCTCTAGCGTTAGGCTCTCTGCATTTAAGTGTGCACTTAAGGTTTATCTTCTCGATAAATACTGTGACTCATAGAATAGTTCATTTTTGTAGTTATTTTGGTGCCTAGATTATGAATTACTACAGTATACAGTAGATGTAAATTTCCTTCTTCTTGATATTATGTGTCTAACTGAATATTTTCAGATTGTCAGCCTTTTATTCTCTCCCCCTGTTGCCTTGTGCTTGTTGTGTGCTGTGCCTGTTGTCGATGTGCTGTAGTCTTTTATTATTTCACATATTTTCTCTTTTTTCTCCTGTCTTGTCTCCTGATTTTGTGTACACTTCTTGATTCTTACACCACCTTTTTCTTAATGTATTCTTACGTGTAGGTAGTCACAAATATGTACTCCCATCATGTTTATCTTGTTGCTTATTTAGGTACATATTGTACCAACCAATTATTTGTTCCAGAGGGGACCCTAAAACTTACAAGCTCTGCTTTTACCTGGGTCTCACTCTCCTCATCTTTCTCTTAGTTCATTTAAAAAAAAAAAAAAATTGCCGCTTATTGCCATTAAAAAATTAAAAAATCTTTTGTTGACAAAGTGAAATTGTTTGGACATGGGCATTGCTCCAAATTTTTTCTGTGTACATGTAAATTGTGACAGAAAGGATGGCATAAAGGCTACATGTATCCATTTGTTTTGCATTAAATAAAGATAGTAATAGTATTCACTTAAAAGCTACAGTATACATGTAGGTGTTCTGAACGTGTTTTACTCTGTACATTGGTAATGGTTGCCAGGTAATTAATTATTTTGAAAGCTCTTGGGAAGCTCATAGGGATATTACATGGAAAATACATGATGTGCATTGTTCAAGGAGAAGAGCAGTCTGTTGTGATGAAGGCCTCAGTCTGTACTGTTGTCTGTTGAGATAGTTATATTGAATTTGAGTGAGTTGGCTGTAAACAAAATATGTAAATTCATGAAAAAATCATGATTTTCAAATAAATGCAGTTTCATGAATTTGTACAGGTTAAATTTATCTTTGCAAAATCTGCAAATACATGAATGAAAGAAAAAAAAGAGCATTCTGTACATCCTGCATTGTATTACACGTAACATGCAACTTTCTTATGCACTGACTGCAATGAAGACATACAGTACACTTTAAATAAACATAAACAGTTTGGCAATATTTTTTTTAGTTAGACATTTATTGACTTGTGTTATAATATATTAGGGAATCTTAAAACTAGACATAAAATTAATCTTTTGCTCATTTCATATCTGGTTTGCAGTCTTACTGACCATATTTTACTTTTGTTGCCCACATACATGTTCATGTGTTTACAGCATATTTGAAGTCTTGTTTGACCCATTACGTGACGTACATTGTAAAATGTACTGTAGGCCTACGTAACTGAACAATTTTACATGGAAACTTACTAAAGATAAAAGTAACTGAAGCCAGTGAATTATTTTTTTCCTAAAAATACTACTTGTTACTGTTAGTAATGAAACATTATACAGGGTGTACCTTGTATTTATTTTGAACAGCCGGTTCCTAATGTATACATGTTTGTACAGTATCTGTTATTTAAGTAAAGCCATGTTTTGAATGAAATTGTATAGCATCATCTCACACTGAACTGTTCCTCTCTTCCACCCACACACACACTCTCTGTCTCTCTCTTTCCCTTTCCCTTTCTCCTTTCTCTCTTTCCCTTTTCCTTTCTCCTTTCTCTCTTTCATTCTCTCTCTTGTCTCTCCTCTTTGCCATCCAGTATGATACGTTTACATGTAGTTTATGTCCGCTACCAAAAATAAACATTTTTTATCTCAAATTTTTAACAGACATTGATTGTTGTCATGTACATTTTCTAGAATATATTTTAAGTTAATAATGTCTGTTGGGAGCCAGTGGAGTACAAATAATCAAATACCGTAATTCCCCTTGGTCTCAACAGAGAGGTTAAATTATATTACATTGTTATGTTATTTGTAGTTGTTTGTCTATGATATGTTAATGTATTGTTATATTTTATACAAATGTGAGCCGTAAGACAATTTTTTTTTGCCTTCATTTTATTTTGTGCATGACAATAAAGAAATTCAATTCAATTCAATTCAATTTTCTATGAAGGACTACATGTATATTAGTGGGAAAACATATGAAAGATACTTATTTTGCTTCGTCATTAAATCAAATTAATCCTTGCTTTCTTGTGCAGGAAGCCATTACCACCTCCGTAACCATGGCGACAGAGAGCGGAGGACATCAGCTGCAGCTCGCAATAATTGATGTGGAAGGGATGACATGTAACTCCTGTGTGAGGAGTATAGAGGAGCGCATGGGTGATACCAAGGGAGTCTATCTTGTGAAGGTAATCTTACCCTACATGATCATGTGGCACTGTCACATGTATGAAAGAATGACAGTCTGCCAGAAAAGAAACATCCAATCTTCTTACACATTAAAAAGTAAATCATCTTGTGGAGATTAGTGGGTTCTTGTATATAGCGCTCATGTACATGTGTGTGACACTCCTGGCGCTCCCAATTATTACCCTGGCTTTATAAGATTCATGAAAAACACTTACATATTGATGGAAGAATAGCAGTGTCATCTGTCTTTTACAACTTACATACCCTTTTCTTACCCTTAAAATTGAATAATTATTGTATGAAGATAATCTTACATACATGTATATATTATTTATAAGCAAAATCACTAAAAACATGTACATTTAGATGAAAATACAATGCTATCTGCCTTTTTACATCTACTCTTCTTAGTCGTAAGATCTTGTGCAGATAATATCATGAGGTCATGAAACACACATATTGAAATTGTAATGTCGTCTGCCTCTAACATCTATTCTTCATGACCCATGGAAAAGACTTTATCTTGTGGAGGAGATCATGAAACACATAGTGATGAAAGAAATACAATTTCATCTGCTGTATGAGTGTTTCTTTTGAAGGTAAACTGATATGACCATAAAAGAAATATTGATGAAAGAATAAGACTGTTATCTGCCTTTTACTTCTTACCCAGAAATAGAAGTCCATCTTGCAAAGGTCGTCTTAAATGATCATGAACGCTCTTACTTGTCGATAAAAGAATAGCAATGTAATCTGCCTTTTATTAATCCACTCTTACCAATGAAAAGGAATTTCTCCTTTTTCTTGGGAAGATAATCTATTATGATCATGAAATAATGAAGCACTTACATGCTGATTGAACAATAACAAATTCTCAACTGCCTTTCATTGCCTCTTTCTCTCTCTTCTATAACCCCTTTACATACATGTGCATGTATACCAGTATCTATTTTTGTTTGAATAAATTTCAAATGTCAAATTTCAAATTTATTCATGTTTCCACAAAACATTAAAAATCAATTATAAGCATTTAAAACAAATGTAAGAAATACATGTTGGAAACAGAGGAGTCCACTAAAAAGCAATGCTTGTACAAGTGTGAACACCTCAAATGATACGTAGGAATAAATAAATTAACTAATCTGTAACTACAAAGGGAACTACAAAATAGGGGAATATAAAGTGTACACACAGTATAAAGGGCCTATAGTAACGAGTATTGTTCAATAGCAGAATATGGTATTTTGGTTTGGTGTGAGAATTCCCATTGTTGGCAGCTGTTGCTTTACGGACAACATTTTCAGATCAAAGATTTGAGTATACAATCATCTTATCATTGATATCCCCACTAAAGCTTATTTCAGACCAAATTATCAGAGTGGACTTTCCCTTTAATCATGATAATTTCCTGATCATGAAATTCATGGTCAATGTTAAAGGTAATACAAGGTTTTGGCAAATTTTGAAAAATTGGGTGGACAGTGATTCATTACAATTTTGATATATTTGGATGCCACTGTGGATGTATCATAAGCACTAGAAAATTTAGCCTCTAAAACACTGCTTTTGAGAAAAATTGAATATAAAAATTTACCAGTGCTCCCAGGAAATTTTGATAAATTTCAAATAGCGCCTACGGCCCTATAATGGTAGCTGCAACCATGAACATCTCAGAATATGTAGTTGTGATATATAATTTCCCAATGGGAATAGCTAAGTGGTCAATTTCAGTCAAGAAAAATAGTTTTATAGCTTAATTAATATCTTGACCTTGAGAGGGAGCTACATGTATACAATCCAAAGAGTTTATAATTTTACAATTTTATAACTTTAGACTCGATTTCAACCGCGACAACGATCACTGAATATTGTAGGATAGCATATGCTTCCGATATGTTCATTTGAACCAAATTCATGACCCCATACCAAAACTTTGTATTACCTTTAAAGTATAAACACATATATCATTTGATTTAATGTATGTTTATTCATGTAAAGACAACCAGCAGTTGTACCTGTAGGTATTGCAGTTTATAGGAAATAACATTAACTAGCGAGAAGGCCAAGTACATTAATATTGATTCTTAGTTTCTTGTCCTAATTTCTGAAAATGAGAAGGTGGAGGTTGCATTGCATTTGATATTTTCTGGACATACAGTTAACAACTGAATTATTCATACCTTTACCAAGGTTTGTATTTGTTATTGTATGTGAAAAATTGGTTTGTCCTGATTTATGTTTCTTGAGAATAAGACGTTAAGCTTAAGAGGCGGTCCAGGAACGGAGGGAAGAGGAGACTAAAAATTAATTTTATGTGGCCTACCAGACCAGTAATAGAAATTGTCTAGGATTTTCTGATGATCTTGAATTCTTTGACAAATAGATGATGGTGACTGATCATATGCATATCATATTCGACAGAAGTACTGGTACATGTACTTTCAAATTCATAGAAAAGAAATCAACCATATCGTCTCTTGTATCAGATAATCAATGTTCTTTGTACTGTACTTCTACAAGTTCGCCTGCATTATCATCAAGCAAAGGTCAACTCTGCATACATGTATATTGGGCCTACAATATATACGGTTGTGTGCATACATGTATGGAGATGCTCCTTAATGAAATTTCAGCACTGATTTATGGGTGTCTATGTTTATCTTGTCTTTCTGGGCAAGATAAACAATGTGCATGTCCTGTGGTGCTCACCGGCTATACATTTCCATGATACAGTTATGTAGCTTATAGAATTAGTTGTGTGCTGTACATTAGCACAGTTTTTAATTTTAATGAATGTCGTTATCTTTTATAGAAACTTCAATTGTAACAAATAATAATAAAGATTCAGTTATGTTGTGTGCTGTCACAGTTTGTGTATTACATGTATATTGATAGCACTTTTAGAGAAACATCTTTAATTGATATTAAAAATCAACATTGGTGACATCAATTTGTGTCACCCCAAGAATGATCAAAGTCCATTCCTAATAATCCTATTTAAGAAATAATAGATGATTGCAAACAACCAAACAGGGATAATTATCTTCCTGGTTATGTTATAATGTACTTTGGACATGTTGTGGTGTAAAAATGAGGCCTTAATGATGTAATTTTCTATCTTAATAGATCATTAATCCAAATATACATGAAAGCAAGTCTTGATTATAGTGATGAAGAGGTAAGACCAAAGAACAGTTATTAGCAATCATTTAATGGCACTACATGTATGTTCACGTCTGTACGGATATCTCGGTTTATTTGTTTAATCTGACACTAATTTTATTATCAGTAAGAGTTTGATTAAACTCATAATTTGTTTGTTTTTGTCTTGTGTGTTTTAATACAGGTGTCGCTGTCAGAGAAAAGAGCATTTGTGACCTTTGACCCTACAGACATTGACCAATCAACATTGAAGGGTGTGATCTATGACATGGGCTTTGACGCTTGTTTAGGAAGCAATGCGTGTGGTGTGGAATGTGGTGTCGTATCCATAGCAGGAATGACATGTCAGTCTTGTGTGAAAAAGATTGAAGAGAAGCTAGCGGGACTAGACGGTGTGGAGAAAGTCAGAGTTCTTTTAGAGCGGAACTGTGGAGTCATCATGCTAAACAGGAATAAAATAGGTCTTCTAGATATTGTAGGGGAGATCGGTGCTTTGGGATTCAATGCTGGCATTGCAAATGGAATGCCCTCTGAAGACGATGGGAAAAACAACAAAAGGGTTGTGATTGGAATCGAAGGGATGACGTGTGGCTCGTGCGTGAAGTCCATCGAGGGTCATGTAGGGTCACTTCCTGGTGTGAGCACAATCAATGTCTCGCTGGCCAACAAAGAAGGGATCCTTACCTATGATGCAACCCTGACCAGTGCAGAGAAACTCAAGGAGGCCATTTATGACATGGGCTTTGATGCTACACTTCCTTGTAGCACCCCACCATCCCCAAACAATGGGATACCTCTAGCCATGGTCATTGTAGGTATCGAAGGGATGACTTGCCAGTCTTGTGTGCGGTCAATCGAAGACAGGATAGGCTCGATTCAAGGAGTCACCAGCATTAAGGTTTCGCTAGAGGATAAGATAGCGGATGTGAAGTACATGTCATCTCAGATCAAAGCAGAGGAGATTCGCGTGGCAATATACGACATGGGTTTCGAAGCAACCCTACCAGAAAGTTTTGACGTGGGCGCCCATAACAAGAGCCAAAGGGCTACGCTCCGTGTCGAAGGAATGACTTGCGGTTCCTGCGTGAAAAGTATTGAGAACACTCTGTCGGATCATCCTGGCTTGGCATCCATACAGGTATCCCTAGAGGGAAAATCAGCAACTTTGACCTTTGACCCCCAGGTCACGACACTACTGGCTATCAGGGATGCAATTTATGACATGGGCTTTGAGTGCTACATGCCTGATCCTGACAATGAAAGAACTGAAGCAGGAGTACTGGGCATCCAGGGGATGACTTGTAATTCTTGTGTTAAGAGCATAGAAGGAATGCTATCGGACAACCCTGCTGTGAGGTCAGCCAAGGTCAGCCTGAAAGAAGAGAATGCAATTGTGACCTTTGACCCCAACACCATCACAATGGAGCAGCTAAAAGAGATTGTGTACGACATGGGCTTTGACGTCACCATAAAGGGTATTTATGACATTAATTATTTTCAATAAGAAAAACATGGTCATATAAGTTTAAGTTTTCATCAAAAGTACATCTGCTCCATCCTGGCTATGTTTTGCCAGAAATACATTATTAGTAAAGAAACAATCCACTGCATATGATTTATATCGGCAGGATTAGTCGCAATACAAAGAAATGAATGCATCATTTGTTAAAAGTCATTTTCTCACTGAATAATCTGCTTTAATCATTTGGCTTATTGCAATGTCAGAAGAGATTTCATTGTAAAGAATAGCTTAAATTTTATTTTAATTGGGAGATACAATATTATCTATTCTTCAGTTATAAATCAGTGATACCAGGTTCCTCTGCATTCAGTAACTGTACATAAGTTCCACCATTGACCATTTCCTTTTGACCACAAATTAATGCACTTTTTCTTTTCTTTGGATTATTCATAAACCAAAGAAATACGGCAATAAAGTATCTATTTTTTTTGTTTCTCTTTGCAACACATGTACGATTGTATATATTGTAACCTTTCCTTCATTCTACATACTTTCACTCTTGAAAAACAAAATTATTTTGCAATTCATTTTAAAAAATCCTATTCACTTTCTTTTTCCTTTTTCTATGCCAGTTCCATGCTAAGAAAAATGAATGAATTTTTTTTTTTTTTATTTCCTTTCACAATTATTTCACATTCTATAGAATCCCCATTACTAGAGCTCAACTCATCAAACTCATGCACACCATCTCACTCAACAACTCAAGCGAGTGAGCCTTTATCCAAAAAATCACCCATCACTCCCCATGGTGCTTTCATGCAAGAGGTATCCCAGGATTCAGCTGGACAGGAAGTGAAAGCTGACAGCAGCAAGAAGTGCTTCCTACGGGTCACTGGCATGACCTGCAGTTCCTGCGTGGCATTGATAGAAGGCAGGATGGCAAAGCGTGAAGGTAGCACTGGTTTCAATCTCTCACAAGTAACCATCTTTTTAAAACAAGTTAACAAAAATTTCACACACATACCCAGGCATATCACCAAATAATGGCACTACTGTGTTTTTTTCTCCATCTTCCCTTGCATAAGGATATTTCTATTTTCGGAGGGAGAAAAAAGTCTCAACTTCGAAACACATTTTTATATTGATTTGGAATTTTGTTAAAAAAAATAGATGACTGACCTACACTGTACGTTTAATTTTAACCTCCGGAATGTGATGTTAATGAAAGAGATTTATTCTCTATACCAGGCCTTCTCAACTAGTTTATTAGAAGCGCCAAAACAAAAATGAATTGAGGTTGAAGTGCCAACCTGTATGTTTGGTGACTGTGTTACGAGGGAGCGTAGCGCAGAGATGCCAACCCTCCCGATTTCATCGGGAGGCTCCCGATAATTCACCCCAACTCCCGACCTTACGATCACCATCCTTATCCTCCCGATTAAAAAAAAAAAAAAAAAAATTTTTTATTATGATTTATTTTTTGGGGCGCTTATCAGTATATATATCTGAAAATTTAATGGGAAATATCGTCTGCTAACTTGAGCATGTAGTAATTCCACTATGTTAAAAGACAAATTAAGAGTAGCAAAAGATTGTTTCAGCATATGGATCGCCGTAACTATTGACACAGAATCCAAATGGCGGAAAATCAGCAAAAGAAAACCAAGAAATGGTCTCAGAAGTATAAGACCAAACAGTATCAAGTACCTGTGTATTCGGAAGTCTGAAAGGAATTCATCATGCATTTTGTACAATTTGTATGTTATTGTAAAAAAAAGTGGGAATTATTTAACTAAATACACATGTAAAATGCTCCAAAATAAGGCTCAGATTGCACCAGAGAGCATCTAGAACCCCAGAGCTTCCAGGGCCCCAAGGCGGCCCCTGGACCCCGGCCGCATGGGTCGGGCGCTACGCGCTCGAGATGTGCGCTACGCGTACATTATTTGCTGTCGGTTACAAATCCTCCCTATTTCTGATTTCCAAAAGTTGGCATCTCTGGTAGCGACCAAGCCGATACCATGTGGGGTCCAGGGGGCGAAGCCCCCGGAAGCTAGTGGATTTTAGGGCTTTTTTTAGGCCCAGATGTGCCATTTTTAACACGTTTTTCTTCCATAAAACATCAATCATAATTTCATATTGATTTGAAATAATTAGTACAATTCCTGGCTGAAATCTACACTGGAAGTTAATTTATATGTACCGTATATAACGGTGTATAAACCGCACTTTTTTGCCGCCAAAAAAATTTCAAAGTCGGGGGTGCGGTTTATACACGGTACACCAAAAAAAAAAAAAAAAAAAAAAAAAAAATCGGTGTGTTGACTCACCACTCGGAAACTAGAACAACACTCAAATTTGTCTGTCATCTTGGTTTGAAAGTAATCTTTCTGATAGATCTCAATATGTAGTTTATAATAATAATTCCTCCAATTTTTCTTCTATTACATGGTGTACCACAAGGTTCTATCCTAGGTCCCTACTGTTTTTTAATTTACAGTACCGTAATGATCTTACACACAAACAAAAATCTCGGCAAAAAAAAAAAAAAAAAAAAAGAAAAAGAGGGGTGCGGTTAATACACGAGGGCGGTTTATACAACGTTATTTACGGTAGTTATTTTGGTGCAATAAACACGGAAAATGTCAAAATGAAGTGTAATCAAACAAACAAAATGGCTTGCTTACATTTAGGGCTCAACTTCGACTGCGACTTTTTGATTTTTCTGAGTTTTTTTATTTTAGAATATAATTTTTTAATGTTGTTCTTTCTTTAATTTTTAATTTTTAATTTTTTGGAACAGCCGCGCGCCACTCTGACTGACCGCAAGCGCCACGAGTGGCGCGCGCGCCGCCAGTTGAGAAGGCCTGCTCTATACAATAGGGGCAACCCATTTATTGGAAATAGTAATGTAGCTTTAGAAACACTAATTTCTCAATGTACTTTAGGGATTTGATGTGAATGTACACAATATTGTGTAGTATTGACTGCACTGTGATGTGGAAGCATATTATGTTAAAGGTAAAGACTAGTAATGGTCATGCGATTGCATTGTGAAAGAAACGTTGTGGAATCGATCAAAAAAGGTCGATCATCTAGCATCTAGCATCTGCAAGGTTCTGGAATCATCAAAATGATAAGAAGTTTGGCTCATTCTTCGTAAAGTTACAAGCACTATACACAGAAAGATGTATATGGGACTACCCTATCTCTCTCACCAGACCATGAGAGAAATAAATTTACCAAATATATGAATTAGTAGGCGGTTTCCCGGCAAATTTTTTATCATCATGTATTAGTCAAAACATATTCTTTCACATGATTGGTAATGAGAGCTTCCATTTACATTTTTTGAAATTGGGGCGTTGCCAATACTGGTCTTTACCTTTAAAAGAGTAAAAAGTTAATTACAGTGCAATAACTTTTTATGGAATTTCACTTTGACTATCAATCAATCATTCAAATATTACATCTGGTTTTCAATTTCAGGGTTGAGTAATCTCATTGCACTTTTTTTGTTTACATAGTCCCCTTTTCAGTTAACTTTTGTGGAATATCCCTCTAAAAGCAATGTCCATACATATATATCTAGAGACACAATAACCACAGGTCTTTATCGTACCATTTAATCTGAATTGGATGCTGCCCAATAAAACTAAACTACTGTATGTCTTGGCAAAAAAGATATGAGAAGTGGTGTCAAAGGTTTCATATCCTCACATTGTTCAGAATAGGAAGCAGCCACTCGTTTATGTATTTATAATAATTTATATAATGGGATTTTAGTTGAACTTTCTACCCTTAATATGTACAGTAACAGCTTTAACTACAATGATCATCAACAACTTTCATTTTTATAGTAAACAAGGTTGTTTAGTACCAGAAGTCAATTGTTAACAGTCTATCCAATATTTCTTTGCACCATATTCTTTTTAAGAAATGACTGCTGTGGCAACTCTTTTCAATACAAAATTTTATAAAAATGCTCTGCAAGATGTAAAATCAAAACTGAAATGGCAACTTGCATACATGTAGGATGTGTTTAGAAAAAGGGAACAACAAAAAATTGGAAATATATGTTCTTGTTTCTATCAAGTAATCCATTGTTAGCAGTTTTTGGTACGTGTTCATCTTTAAAGATTTGATTAACGGCTAATTTTTAGGCCCAAGTAATTCCTTCTTAATCCTGTCTTTTATAGTCTTCATTTCTGCTCTGTAGAACTTGCAAACAAAAATGATTTTGTGGTTAATAGATGTTTTAGGTCTCTATGTATTATGAAATTTGAGCACTCCAATACATTCATGTTTTATATACTTTCCTTAAAAGGATTTATCATTGTTTTAAACCCCGACCTGCTCATCATTTTGGAAGAAGAGAGCCTTTGAATTCTTCCTATCCAAACATTGAAACATTAGACTTCCTCTTCAAAGATTATAAACCTTGAGAACTTAACGGTTATTAAGCTTCAGTTTCCTGTTTCCTATCACTAATGCCCATTATGGTTCAAACTCCAGCTATAATTTTTTTTTTCATCTGCATTGCATTGTATTTAAGTGTTAGTCAAATAAAATAAATAGACCCTTGTGACAATGGTCCGTATTCTATTAATTCAGTTGGACCAGACACTGGGTCGAAAATCACATTTAACAAAAACCGTTAGACTAACTTCCATTGTTAAACCTGACTTTGAACAACATCCTAAACACAGCGTCGGTTTTAAATTTTAGAAGAAAAATGGGCCATATACTGAAATACCTGCTCTAACACTCAAAAAAACATTACCCTTACCTTAAACTCTTTTTTTCCGAAAGCAGTAATAGAATTATTATTTTTGATTTTTTTTTTCTTCATTACTTGTAATGGTAATTTCGCTTTTTAAAATAATTTTTACTTTACATTCATGTCTGGGTTGATTAATTAAGTAGAATTAGAATTTATAGAAAATTACAAATTTAGTTACTTAAACTGTACAATAAGTATCTATATTGTATGTTGCAAAATAAATCCCAAGTGCCAGAGCCATCAAAGTATTTATAGAAAAGTAGAAAACATACACCAAGTGAACTTTTTTTGTTAAAGACCCAAAACATGAACATCTTTAAAAGTGAAGGGCTACAGTTACACTTACTATTTTTGCTATTTATTTTCAAAAACAAACTTACAGTTTGATGGCACTGGCAGATCCATTTTAGTATACTAACTATTTTGCTTGTAACTTCTAAAAAATAAAATCCTACATTTAAAGTACACAATACTCAGTACAATGCAATTTGACCACAGATGTAAATGCCCCTTGATGTTTTTCAGATAGCATTCATAGAATTCTTATTTTTTCATATTTTTGTGCAGGTATCGAGAGCATTCGCATATCCCTCATGGCCCAGAAGGCTGAAGTGAAATACAATGCCAAGGACTTGTCACCGTCAAAGATTGCCAATTTGATAGACGACCTTGGCTTTGGTGCGGAGGTCATCGACGCAGACGTAGCGAATGCCAAAGAAGGGGTCATTGAGTTACATGTGAGTTGTCATTATTACATCCTAAAGTTGTCCCTGTTTGCATAAATCTGTGCTCTTTTTTTTAAAAGCACTTCTCTTTTATCTCACCATGCAAAAATTGTATGCAAGATATAGAAATAGACCAGTTTGTCAGGTTTTTGACATTATCTTTACAAATATGATTCATTCAAGAATCATGGGGAGGTGTATATTGGTATTGAGTACCCTAACAAGTGATGAAAATCCCATTTTTGTCCCATAAATCTGAATAGAGATCTGTTGCTGTATATGTGAATAATTTAGAACTACTTTGGAACAGTTTCTCTTGAATTTGTCATTTTATCGCAACTCAAGATTAGTTTTGATTATGTGTCATTTTAACAATGTTTCCTTTGTCTCATCTTTGAATTCAGATATCTGGCATGACATGTTCATCTTGTGTACATCTTATTGAGTCAGCTCTCGTTAAAAAAACAGGGATCAAGTTAGCCGCTGTTGCCCTGGCGACTAGCAGAGGTCACTTTGAATATGACCCCAACCTCACAGGACCAAGAGATATCATATTGGCAATCAAGGTACAGAGAAGTTTGTGAGAAGTCTGTTCTAATTCTCTTTAAAGGTGAAATTCAAAGAAAATCACAAATATGTCAACTAATGTATGACTAGAAACTGGTAAGCTAACAGATGGCCATCGTACAAGTTTTAGGTCAACTACATATTGGGTGATTTATAAAAATACAAATACAACCACCTGCATAGCAGCTGGGATATATGAGAGATTCGCGGGGAAAATAACGATGTTTTAATGACGTCACTATATGGACCAATACTGCCCAAGCAGACGACATCCCATAAAGAATAAACATAATTGCAAAGCTTTTATTTGTCAAATTATAATGAGTTTAGTGTATATAAATGTGATGGCATGTCAAACCATTCACAAGGGGATATGACCCGATTCCGATAACTAAAATCTTTTGCTTGTAAATACACAGGATAGGGGTTAATTAACAATCAAAGAAACCAGACTTTTGAATTGAAAACCCCCCAGAATGATTTTAAGGACGGCATTTGTTCCCTCTTGAAACGCCGAACATACCGCGGTACGGTGCAGCTGAATATTCAATGGCGTCTTATTTTTTTTAAAGCGACAGATTCCTTTATTTTTGTATCGCTGCATTTGTCATCAAAATAAAAACATGTGCAGGGTTTAGAGTGAGGCAATAGATTATACATTTAGCCTGACGGTAGTGAAGTAAGAGAAAGAACTCAAGAATAGATGAAAACACAGGCACTGAAAATGTGTGTGATGTCATGGGACATCGTCTGCTTGTGCAAATCGTGTCCATACTGTGATTTCACACATCTCAGCAGCGTTCCGAGACCTCTTCAGGTGCTATGCCAGTGCTGTATTTAAGCGTTTTATAATTTATAATAATCATTACTTCGAATGTTTCCAAGCATTGAATTTTGATAACCTTGTCGAATCAAAGTTTCAACTTTGCAATAATGAAATTAAGTTAGTTTTTAAAATCAATGAATATCTACTTTAAAGATGTTGTTCAGGTTAGGCTTGGTTATTAAATTTGGTTTGACTTATTCGATTTATTCAGATGATCTATAACACTTTCTTGATGACAATTGAATAATTAGTGAGGGACTTTGCTATCATGTGTTAAATGAATGTGATTATTATCCTGATAATTAAATTTTTCATCAGAAGCTACATTTTTGCCTCCTCTCAGTATCAAATTTATTGATTTATTGTCCCATTAATCTACATGTACAGTATCACTCTGTGTGATTGTCTCAGTCTCTACGCCTCTCTCTCTTACCCCCCCCCCCCCCTCTCTCTCCTCTCCTCTCTCTCTCTCTCTCTCTCTCTCTCTCTCTCTTTCTTTCTCTCTCTCTCTCTCTTTCTTTCTCTCT
The DNA here is from genome assembly GCA_035222895.1 of Strongylocentrotus droebachiensis. NCBI lineage: Eukaryota > Metazoa > Echinodermata > Echinoidea > Camarodonta > Strongylocentrotidae > Strongylocentrotus > Strongylocentrotus droebachiensis. The sequence goes on along the minus strand of JAVYIG010006323.1, from coordinate 91,023 downwards.
CTCTTCTCTCTCTCCACCCCCTCACTTTCTCAAACTCGACCTGTCATCTGTTGTGTTAGTAATTAAAAATGATATAAAATCCAGATTCATTATTACTTGGCTTTATATGCTGGCATATACAAATTATAAATTAAAATAATTAAATTGCTATGTCATTAGTAAGATTTTTATTTCATCAATATTTCTTCTTCTTTTTATTTGCAGGAGGCAGGTTTTGAGGCGAGCTTGATTTCCAGTGATAAGAATGTACATTCCAGCGTTGATCATTCCCAGACCATCAACCAGTAAGAGAAATCGAATCTTTATACATAATTTACTATTTGGGTCATCTGTAATATGACGAGTCCAAGCTTTTTTGTCCCATACGTTGTCCAACCACCTATCAGAATTTAGTATATCAGGGCCCAGTCTTATAAAAAGTTACGATTGATCCAAATCAATCGTAAGTCCTTCAATCAATCGCAAGTTTGCAGTCTCCTATCTCTTATGTACATAGTTGCAATCTATCACAAATAAGTTATTTTAAGAGCCCTATTGGATCCCAGACCAGACTAAATATGAAGTGAAATAACACATTTGATATCCATTTATGTTCGGAACTCTACAAGAATATTGGTGACCTACCGGACACCAAATGAGCGTTCTTTCGTTCGTGTCTCCTTAGATCAAGATTAAGTCTTGATCTTCGGAGTAGTTCGATAGTAAATGAGCAATTAATTAGGACTGTTAAATAATCTATTCTGTTTGTTTGTGCATAAGGAGACAGTGGCGAATTTCATACCTGAAGTTTTGACCAATCAGAGGCCTAGAATCTTCATATACAGTATATAATACAATATAGAGCACTTTATTATTTAATTATATCTAGAAAAAGGCACTATTATTGTTATGCTATAATCAGAATTGTTTTTCTTTCTACTTTTATAGATGGCGACGATCATTCTTCATCTCCTTACTCTTTGGTGGACCAGTCATTGCCATCTTGTTGTATGAAATCATCCGTCATCCTTCTCCTAAGTGTATCTTCCCTGGGGTATCTATCCTCAATCTCCTCCTCTTCCTCCTCTGCACACCGGTACAGGTCAGTATCCATGGTGATCATGATAATGATGATGAAGGTGATTGTGGCAATGATGATGATGGTGATTGTGGCAATGATGATGATGGTGATTGTGGCAATGATGATGATGGTGATTGTGGCAATGATGGTGATTGTGGTAATGATGATGATGGTGATTGTGGTAATGATGATGCTGGTGATTGTGGTAATGATGATGATGGTGATTGTGGTAATGATGGTGATTGTGGTAATGATGATGATGGTGATTGTGGTAATGATGATGATGGTGATTGTGGTAACGATGAAGGTGATGGTGATGGTGGTGATGATGATGAAGGTGGTTATGATCATTATGGTGATAGTGATGTGGATGATGATGATGAGGATGATTGTGATAATGATGATGATAGGTGATGGTAATGGTGGTGATGATGATAATGATGATGATGATGATGATGATGATGATGATGATGATGATGATGATGATGATGATGATGATGAAGGTGGTTATGATCATTATGGTGTTAGAGATTGAGATGATGATGATAGTGATGACATAGTTGATAATAATGGTAGTGATATGATAAATGATATGGTACATTTTTTACTGAATCCCTTTCCACCTCTACTGCTGAGGATGGTGCTGAAGGATATTTTGGTTGTCCCTACATTTGTCAATCTGCAATTTTATATACCGGTATATACATATTGATGTTTCAATAGCATATGAAGAACAACCTTGATGAATCTTGACTTGGTACCAGTAAGAGAGTTACACTCACAAGATTTGACTGTTTTAACAAATGTATATACAGTCAAACATGTCTATAGCGACCACCTGAGGGAAGCACAAAAAGTGGTCTTTGTAGACAGGTTCCTTTAGTACATGTTTCAATGAGAAACCATTTTCAAGGGAAACCAAATATGTGGTCTTTGTAGACAGGTGGTCACTAAAGCAGGTTTGACTGTGTATACATGTATTTTTCAACCAAGTGTTTATTACTTTTCTTTTCCATTTCTGTCTTGCTGTATAGTTTATAGCAGGGCGATACTTCTACATTCAGGCCTACAAGTCCCTCAAGCACGGGGCAGCCAACATGGATGTCCTCATCGTCTTGGCAACAACCATTTCTTACACCTACTCTGTCATAGTCCTCTTGATAGCCATATGCCGGAGATCTGATACCAGTCCAAAGACGTTCTTTGATGAGCCTCCCATGCTCTACATCTTTGTGACATTAGGAAGATGGCTGGAGCATTACACCAAGGTATGTTTGGACGGCAATCATTATCGGGACTTTCTGTGCTGTAGGCTGCAAAATGTGGCTTACTAATTTAAAATAATGATAATAATAATAATTTATATAGCGCCAGTATCCGCCAGGCTCTGACGCCCATGGCGCTTTACACATATTACCCTGGTTATAGCTGAGCTGCCAAAGTTACTAGCGCTCAAACATATCAGGTACCGATTTACAGCTGGGTGGAGAGTGGCAAATGTAGATTAACATCTTGCCATAATGTTCTACGTTAATCCATTGCCTATAGGAACTGAGGATTTACTATTATCAGCCTAAGGGAATAAAAATTGGATAGATAAGTTTGGATAATTCCTTATCAGAAACGGATAAAATATTTTGAGGTTGTACTTTAATTGCGCATTTACTCTGGAAAAATAAAATAAGATTCACATTTTGCCTCTAAAATGTTCATGAAATTACCAATTTTATTGTGAGATCATGCAAACAATATATTTTTGAATAAATAATAGTAACCTGTTCTCTTTACAGGGAAAGACTTCAGCAGCCCTAGCCAAGCTCATCTCTCTACAAGCAACAGAAGCTACCCTGGTCACTATTGACCCCCAAGGTCAAAGGTCAGAGGAGCAGATCAACGTTGACCTCTTGCAGCATGGTGACCTGGTCAAGGTGCGTCCTGGTGAGAAGATTCCTGTGGACGGAACGGTGGAGGAAGGGACGTCCATGGTGGATGAGGCTCTGATCACCGGAGAATCCATGCCAGTCACTAAGAAAACAGGTTAGTTAAGTCAACACCCAAAAGGTTATTACATTGTAGGTACACTAGTCCCAATAGCATGATATTTTTCTAAAATATACCTCGTCACCATCTTACATTGTTCATCGAGAAATGTTAAATGGGTAATAAATTAATGGATTAGTTGACTGTCAATATTTTTCTTTCATTTGCCAGGGAGTACTGTCATAGGAGGAACCATTAACCAGAATGGGGTTCTACTTGTCAAGGCCGTTCATGTTGGTTCAGAAACAACTCTAGCCAACATTGTGAAGCTGGTAGAGGAAGCACAGACATCTAAGGTGAGTACCACATTGTACCACAAAACTGGGTAAAGGGCTGTTTTGTGAAATGCACTCTTGCAATCTGCAAGAGTGCACACATTCTTAATGATCAAAGTCAGTTTAAAGTTCCATTTGTTTAATGTGACCTGCTAAGCCCTTTCCTCCAGTTTTTATATCTCATAAATCTATATCTTCTTCTCCTTTTAATACAGGCACCCATCCAGAAGCTAGCAGACCGCATCGCAGCATACTTCGTCCCTGGTATCGTTATTATCTCCTTGGTAACACTCATCTGTCACATTGCTATGGGACTGTCTGGTAATGGCATGGTGCATCCATCTAGCTCTGAGGTAGGTACACAACAAACGAAAGTGGATCCTCGTTTTATCATCATTATCATCACCAACACCAAACTTCAAACAAAAGTGGATTCTTTCTTCATCATCATTATCATCATCGTTTTAACAGCGTCTTGTTTTTCCCACACTGTTGGGTTGGACGTTTCGTTTCCCTTATGGGTCTGTTCACGAAACTGGGAAACACTTATGTCTTAATTTGTTCATTTCTTTGTCATATTCATGACAATATTTTAATAAAATAAAGAACTTTTTCAACTATTTGAAGTCTCTGTGTAATTTGTCAGTGTATAAGGTACAGGAAAAGTAATAGCTGAATTCACATGTTCTCTTCCTTTTTTCCCTTTAATATCTTTATTTTGCGGTGTCCGACGTAATATTATGGTGTCCAAGCGTGACAAGAATAAATACATTACTTCAACTTAGTTTTCCCTCCATAGAAATTCTTTGAGAATGAATTCCCCTAATACAAACAGTAGACCTAGGTTCCATCTTCCTACTATATTTTTGTGACTCGAAATATCATCGGCCTTTTGAGTGAAAAAGAGATCGCAAATCTTGCCGTTGTGGACGTAACTTCGGAGCCGTCATATATTTATTAGTTACACCCACAACAAGGACCTGAAATTACACTTTAAGCTGAATTCTAAATTACATAATAACTGTAGGCCATTATTAATTTGAGGCCTAAAAAACTGGAGAATTATCATAGATCAATCCCGTTTCATGTTCAAGAAATATCAAAAGATAGTCCGAAAGGTAACCGTTGTGTCCGGTGCGGCTTCGTTACGCCCACTCATCTATTATCACGGCAGAAAGCACACTTCCGCGATGTAGAAGTCAAGCTACCATGGAGCCTCTGAAGTCATAGTGGGGAACCCGTTCATGACTGAAAAGCTTCCTCGCAAGTACTTCGCGGGGAATTTTTGTATGAAAATCTGCTTGTCGTCCGCGAATTACGCCCGCGATACCTCCCAACATGTCGTCTGCAAGCTGAATGCACGCTCCACTTTGCATCATCAAAAGACCCTTTTTTCGGTACGTACGTTCAATTGTCTACAATTATTATTCAGATGAAAACTCTTAGATTCTTTTATTTGTCATTTTCTTACTTTTTTTTAACCACTGAATGATTTTTGGGGGACGAGATTTAACGAAATTCGCGGTGCTTGAAAAGTTGAAGTTAGCCCAGTCCCACTAGTTACTTTTTGTGTACGGTTTTGCTGCCCTGAGGATGGCAGTTCGGCAAGTGTTACTCTTTCCAACTCCAAGTTTCAGTATCTTTCAATGCCGGCTCGTTGAATGTGTTTTTATTGACTTTATTGTTATCTACGGAATTTATAATTATTCATTTATGATTTCACAGCAAAGAACAATAAAAGCCCTAACTTTAAGAATTTACCCCACAAAATACCGACCTTCCCGTGGTCGTGGACTGCACTGTGACTGTGAGGGATGCCCTGAACTAAGCGGTAAGCCTAGGCTATATAAGGTCGGCATCGCCACACTCGCTCTTGTTTACAAACAAAACAAAATCATTCTGGTATGTCATGATGTGGCGGATTTAGGGGGAGGGGTACTTCCGGCCCGTGTGCCCCCCCCCCCCTTGGAAGAAAAGTGTACATTGTGCCCCTTTTGGCAATATTTTGGATTTTTTTTTTTAGGATTAGAATAGGGTTAAAACTTAGGAAATAGATCTAGACCTAGAATCTATTAAGGGTTTACTTTAGGGTTATGGAGATTTGTGCCCACCCCCCCCCCCCCCTTTTACAAAATTCTGGATCTGCCCCTGATGTCATGAACCGCAAAATGCATTGAAATACAGATAAATGTACTAACAATCATTCTTGACCGATCAGCTTTTGTTGGACAATTTCACAGCTTATCTTCAATGATAACCAATTTATTTCATTCTATTTAAATAGTCTAGATCTAGGGGTCTAGTCTAGCGACTATTTTTTTTTTTTTTTTTTTTTTTTTTTAATCCCTTCACTCCCAAAGGGGGTATGTTAAGAACCAAAAATGCATTAGAATAAAGATAAATGTACATGTACTCACATTTTGGACTTCAATTTCAAAGGCAAGGCTTCACCTTTCATCACAGTTTCACAGATTCCTTTCTTCATTTTCAATGCAAAATTGAAGGGCTTTTTTTTTGTTTATGCCACCGCCCCAGGGGCTATAGGCACATATGACACGGGGGGCTCCCTTTTTTTTTGGTGGGGGGGGGGGGGGGGGAGGGGCTCGTCATCTCGCCACCGCCAAAAATGCACCAGGGAAGATACGGGCAAGAAATGTTATGCCCTCAAATATGAAATGGTCCCATACGCCTATGTTGAGGCATGTTTTCGGGTTGTCTGTCCATCCGTCTGTTTTGTTTCTCATGAATGGGAGTTAAGGAAAACCCCTTTAAATCTGTCTCATATGATAGGTGGGGGGTGGGGTCATCAAGTATGCTTAGTGTAATTTATTCAAAATAAATAATTATTTGTAAAGCCTTTTTGGGGGGTTATCTGATCTACACAGAATTTTGAAACTCATTTAAAACAAATTATGCTAATTTATGCTTGCATGTATTTACTTTTTTTTTTTTTTCAATTTTAGATAACATGCCTCCACCTCTCAAGCTACGGCCCCGAGGATACTTGACCAATAATGGTGTGGATACCTCTTTGGATGCGTGCTCCTCATCAGCTATCCCAAAGAAATCATCTGCCCTGAGATCCGAGAAATTCAGAGAAGAACTAAAGAAGGATCCAGAAAGATACAAAGCTTTCTGTGCCAAAGATGCTGCAAGATCAGGAAATCGTCGGAAACATATGACAAAGGAACAACGAATCCATTACAATCACATGGCTAAGCTTCGAATGAGGAAGAAAAAAGAAAGTGATAGAGAGAAGACAAAGAATGACAAAACTAAAACGACATGTAAAACACGTGCAGGGAAGAAACAGCAGGAAGAGAGACGAGAGAAAGACAGATTACGGAAACAGTTGAGGCGTGAAAGTATGACGGCAGAGGAAAGAGCAGCAGTAAACAAGAAAAGAAGAGAGCAACGTCTGCAGAAACAGCTAGAACTGCAACAAATTAGATTACAAAAAAGAGAACATGCACTTAGAATTGAACAACTAGAACGGGAGAAAAGAGAAGTACAAGAAAAACTGAGAAAAGAGAAGAAAGCTGAAAAAGAGAAGACAAACATTGCCAATGAACAACGTATCACAAAGAGAAGAAGATTTGAAGCAAGGAGAAAAGCCATTCAAAGAGCTCGTGCAGGTCTGCCAAAGTCTCCATCCAAATTCGCTAAGACTGTAGCAGATGTCATAAGTTCAGCAACTCCAAGGAAAAAAGAAGCACTGAAGAACAATAGAATTGGCAGTGTGGATGATGTTGAAAAAGTCTTCACTGAATCAGTTGCTGAAGAAATGCGATCAATGAGGAAACAGAGATCCATCAAGAACTTGGAGTGGAAACGGTCTTTGATGCCCATGATCAAAAAGATGAAACAATACAAACTTCAGAGGAGAGCTAGCAAGTACTTTGGTGTTACATCAAAGAGCATAAACAAAGCAAATGAAATCCAGAGAAGAAAAACCAAGAAAGCTCTTGATCAGGCTGTCATAAACAAAGTTGTCAGTTTTTATGAGAAGTCCTCTGTCACCCTGGCAGATAAGAAGCTAATTTCTAAAAGAACATTGAAAAAAACAGCATTCTTGCAAAGGCCCATTAGAATTCTCTATGAGAACTTTAAAGCTGAAAATCCATCACTTAAGATCGGGCTGACGAAGTTTGCAGCATTGAGGCCACGTAATATCAAACCTGTAGGGTCTATAAAGTTTCAAGGTTGCCTGTGTACCTATTGCTGTAATGTTGATCTGAAGGTGGCAGCACTGAATAAACTTGCAAACTCTTACAGCATGAAGTCTATGTTCGAAGGCGTGTATGGTGTATATAATGCAACAATGTGTCCCAAGGGTACACAGAAATATCACAAGTCTTCATGCATCCAAAGAAGATGTGGCAGCTGTGGAGTTCACTTGTTGATTGATCAGTTGACTCCGCTCATCCAGCAACATGGTGGAAAAGAAATCTCTTGGAGAAAGTGGGAACGAAAAACTGTCAATGCAGGTGGTAAAGATGTTGTTAGGCAAGAACTTGTTACAAAGACAGGTAAACTTGAAGACTGTATCTCCGAACTGCAGGACGAGGTTGAACCACTGAGTACTCATCTATTTCATGCCATGTGGCAACACAGTCAGTATTCTCAGTTGAAGTCTTCACTACCCAAGGGATGGGTGCTAATGGTGGCAGATTTCGCAGAGAATTACACCTGCCGAAATCAGCAGGAGATTCAATCAGCACATTGGTCGCATAACACCGTGACAATACATCCAATTGTTTGCACGTATCACTGTCCCAAATGTGATGAGTTGATGGATGAATCATTGATATTCATCACAGCTGATGTAAAACATGACTACAATGCAGTTAATACTTTCATGTGCACATCAGTGGAATACCTCCAAAACAAACTGACAGATGTTCAACAAATTGTCCGATTCTCAGATGGCGCAGCATGCCAATACAAGAGCAAAGGCCCTTTCACCGATGTTGCCATGGCTGACACTGTTTACAAAGTTCCAACAAGTTTTCACTACTACGGGTCGTGTCATGGAAAAGGACCCAGTGATGGGGAGTCTGCTGTGGTGAAGCGGTCAGCATCACAGGCTGCCTTGGCTCGCAATGTGGTGATGAACACTGCTGAGGACTTATTTCTGCATTGCAAAGAGATTGCCATAAAAGATGATGGAACTGAAAGCTGCCTGCACTTCCAGCGTACAATATTCTTTGTAGAGAAGATTGATCGTGACAGAGGGTATGAAAGTTGTGACATCAGAACACTGAAGGGGACACGCAGTTTGCACGCCATCAGAGGCAATCCACAAGGGGTTGTTTGGTCTCGAAATGTGTCCTGCTTCTGCCAAGCATGCCTGACTGAAGCATATGAAGACTGCTTGAACAAAGAGTATGTAGATGACTGGAAGGAATCTGTCATCTTTACCAGACCTCCCAGGATATCTGTGACTGGTAATTGAAAATTATTTTTGTTAAATTGCAAGTCCAGTTGAAACTCTAGTACAGGCATGCCTTAACATAATAAGCACACTATAAGAAAATTCTGATATGAGCAAAATTTGGGCACACAAAAAGAAACATGAGGAAATTAATGCTTGTAACAAGTTTTTATTATATCAAGCATATTTTTGTGGTCTGATGATCATATTACAACAGGGTTTGCCTCTATACTGTATGTCAGAAAAAAAAAGGAATGGCAGAGTTTTAATATTTTGCAGTCCATGTTTTGGCTTCTTTGGATGAACCATCTTCTGAAAAGAATGATTATCAAGATCATCGAATTGGGTTTTATTACTTTTATGGCTGTTTCTTTAAACATCTCATTTTAAAATTTAATTTAATTTGAGCTGGTTAAGCTTCAATGATTTTAACCATGAAAGATTTTAACCGCTGTGGCCAGCATATACATTCTTTGTTTGTACTGATCATTGGGCTTCCCTGAATTAATGTATGGACGGCCACAAAGGGTAAACTCCTTACTCAATTGGGTATAATCTCTTTATCATTTTCTAGGACATGAGATGCAACATTGTTGAATTCTGGCCAGACTGTTTATGGTTCGAGTACTTCAAAAGAATCATAAATTTTTATCTTTCAAATGTTCCATTTCCCCGTTTTTATTTTTTTTAAATTAAATTTTATTTTTTTACAGCTGGAATTGAAGACAGTGTGCCCCCTCGTGCTGATTCTTCTGATGTGCCACCTTGTGCTGCATCATCTGATGTGCCCCCTCGTGATGTGCCCCCTGCTGCTGCATCATCTGATGTGCCCCCTCGTGATGTGCCCCCTGCTGCTGCATCATCTGATGTGCCCCCTCGTGATGTGCCCCCTGCTGCTGCATCATCTGATGTGCCCCCTCGTGATATGCCCCCTGCTGCTGCATCATCTGATGTGCCCCCTCGTGATGTGCCCCCTGCTGCTGCATCATCTGATGTGCCCCCTGCTGCTGCATCATCTGATGTGCCCCCTCGTGATGTGCCCCCTGCTGCTGCATCATCTGATGTGCCCCCTCGTGATGTGCCCCCTGCTGCAAGCTCTTTGACTTTGCCATCAGGTACAGTGAAACCTCATTATAAAGAGGTCGGATGTAACGAAACTCTGTCAATATAACAAAGTAATTTTGCTGTTCCCACCTCTTTATATTTTGGGTTTTTTTGTACCCTGATATAACAAGAAACATGATATGTACATGTAGCAAGGTAATTTTCATGGTCCAAAGGCCCTTGTTATAGCGGGGTTCCACTGTACATGATAATGCATGACTTATTACAGAGTTATTAAGGGATGACTCAATTACTTCAAAATTACAATTACAATTATGGATTCAATTACAATTGCAATTCATATCAGATTCTGATCTTAAGTTTGCATGAGCAGTAGTATTGCCAAATTGTTTGATAAATTTAGATTGAATATTTATATTCCTTTGTTTTGTCTTCTTCCATTTCAGGTTCCACATTCAACCCTTCCAGGGTTGTAGTAGGAGACTTTGTCGTCATTGCGGTGCAAGGCAGGAAGAGGAAAATCCCCTACCTTGCAAAGGTAATTTTCCTTCGAGACATAAATTTAAACCTGATCATCACGCCAAAAGTGTGCTTTAAATGTAGTTTTATGTTATATCAGTGAATTTTTCATCATGATGAAGAAGTCATGTGTTGAATTTATAAAAAAAAATTATAGTGGAACTTACAGGTATACGCATTTCAATCATAATTACAACAAAATCATCACATTATTAGATGTGATTATATTAAATCATTACAACGTATCAATCACATTACAACAAAAATAAAATTGCGATCCAATCACTATGTTAACTGTGAACTGAACAAAAGCTAGAATTGAATGTTATGCTGGAATAAGAATCACTTGAAATCTATTAATGAATTATTGGAAATTTATATGAAAAATTATTGGAAAGTTATATCACCAGCCAGTGATCAGATTAATTCATATCCTTCTTTTGTTCATCTTGCAGGTTCTGGGAGCAAATAGTGAGCGTAAGGAGGTGAAAGTTTCCTACTTAGAAGAAGTTTCCCCATCAGTCTTCTCCTGGCCATCCCTCGCTGATACAGTATATTGGCATCCCCTTGCCGATATGGTGGCATCGATGGGAATACCCTCTGTCAAAGGAACTGGCTCAAGATTGAAACTTACTTTCAAAGATCTCTCTGCTCTTCAAGTTTATAGTTCTGAGCACTAGGTGATATAGCCTATAATCTAGGCGGAGTGCCGAGCTTTTTTCTTTGCTGCTAGACTAACCCTAAGCAGAACGTCTGATACGGCGAGACTACGAACCGTGAGTCGCGAAGCGGCTCACCGCCTATAATCACTGGTCTATTCATGAGGTTTTTTCGTACGAAAAACTGCCACGGATTCATGGTCGATAATAAAAAAAACAACGACTAAAGCTAGACCAGTGATTATAGGCGGTGAGCCGCTTCGCGACTCACGGTTCGTAGTCTCGCCGTATCAGACGTTCTGCTTAAGGTTAGTCTAGCAGCAAAGAAAAAAGCTCGGCACTCCGCCTAGATTATAGGCTATAGGTGATACAGTTACTGCTCTGAAGAGCAGAGAGATCTTTGAAAGTAAGTTTCATGAATTATTAAAGATTGATTAATCAATCCTAATTTGGTCAGCCAAAATACAGTGGAAACTCACTATGACGAGGTCCTTGGGACCATGAAAATTACCTTGTTATATCAGGAATCTCATTATATCAGTTTTAAAAAACAAAAGAACATAAAGACTTGGGACCAGCAAAATTACCTTGTTATATCAGGAATCTTGTTATATCTGAGCTCTTTATACTGAGTTTCAACTGTACCAACTTATGCCTATGTATTGATATTGAATAGCATTTTGTATTTATAATTCAGTGAAAATCCATTTTCTTATTTCAATCTCGCAATTGAATGAAGCAGATAATGAAAGTTTTCTGGTTTTCAGCACACAAACAATATTGATGTTAAAGCTGTTTTTACCCTATGGTCAGTAGGTTATGGAGGTGTTTGTCAGACAGGATGTGTTGTGATGGGTCCGAGTTACATCGAAAACTAATATTGGTCTTTTTGTAATAATATCGACAACAGAAAATATTGTATGCCTTGTATAGAGTTGTCTAGTTTCATGAAGAAAAAAAAAATGATTGCAATTTAATAACGTTTTTGCATTTTTGTCTTCCTTGTAGAAGCTCCTTCCATATTAATGTGGATGTAACTGGACACTGTGCTTTTGTTCTAGTTACATCCACAACCAAGTTGAGTGATTTATTAAAATGTTATTGTTTTAAAAAGTGTTTTCCACCTCTAGTTACTAAAATTAAAGCAGAACCCATTATTGAACCTATAATACTTGAAAATGTGATTAATATTTGAAATTTGTTGAATCCCTCACAGAAGTGATGCATGGATTTGATTACATAACTAAAAACTATTTTGTATAGAAAAGAATAAAAATGTGACTTGCATGTTATTTTTTCAATCAATCGGCATATCTGGTTGTGGATGTAACAGGACACCCTGTCCAGGCTCTATTTGTTACATCCACAACCAATATGTGAGGTATGGCTTAACTGTTTCATGCCAGTTTGTAATTTGACGATAACAAGATTCTAAGTATAATGGACTTTGTTTCTCATACTGCAGAAATAACCTGTTTTGTGTCTAAGGTAATATTTTTGGGCAAACTTAGGTAAATCGTGTTGTGGATGTAACTGGACGTGGCATCCGACTAGTTCCAGTTACATCCACAACACAAATTTTTAAAGTGGCTTGGTTTAGTTGTTTGAAGTTACACTAGAATGTTGTTATATTCAAAAGATATTACAAGGAACAAGACACATGAACTCAAGGTTAGATCAACCATTGTTTGACATTGAGAGTTTAACAAGAACTTCTAACTGTGAAATTTCAATAAATTATGCTTGAAGTCAATGTAAAGGCATTCTTTTTTGTCTTTGAAGAGTGTTTATGACAATTTTAAAACTTTGCTCTCATTTTTTTTATTTAGTAGTGTTAATGCTTTGAGAGAGATGATTGAGATTGATAGTTCATGTTTTTCAGAGGAAATGGGGCCCCTTATTTGATAGTGTGGTGTCCCATGTTACATCCACAACACAAGCTGACATGATTATATAACCAGCATCATTAATGGTCTATCAAGGAAGTTGGCAGTAGAATCCTTGGTGATTCCATAAAGTCCATGGACTAGAGTACTGAGAAATAATAGAATGAAATCATAAAGAGTAACTTGAAATTTTACTTCCTATGTCACAGTTTGTGCCCCAACTTTGTGAACAGACCCTTATGTCCTTTTTCTAGGCCTTAGTATTTTCAGCTTCTGCCTTGGTTAGGCCAGATACTCTCATGTCTTCATCTGGTTTCTCTAGTCTATGTGTCTCCTTCCAGAGTTTGCAAAGTCTACCAATGTTTCTTTCCTTTACAGACCATATTTCCATACCATCCCAATCTACCCATCCTCATCTCCTGTGTGATTTCTGTCAGTGAGATTTTCATTCTTGAAATATTATCTACATAGTACATGTTTTCATATATTGGTTAATGATAGAACTGAGCAATGCTAATATGTATATATATTTCAATATATATTCTCAGAAAACTTTGGTCCAATTAAAATATGAATGCTAGTGTGTAGAGGATTTGTTACTTTCCTTTAGACATCAGGGGAGTGTTTCACAAAGATCCTAAGTAGAACTTAACACTAAGTTGGACTTAAAAATTATGGACAGCCATTGGAGCCTTTAAATAAAATATATTCAAAAGCAGAAATTCAAGTATTTTAGACTTTTTATAAATTCCACATCAAGAACATGATATCCCCCATGATAATAGAAAATATGAATGATTTGAATCAACATTTTCTGTCTTTTAAAGTAACTTTTACAAAATGTTTTCAAGGATGCTAATGGCTTTCCATAATTTTTAAGTCCAACTTAGAGTTAAGTTCTACTTAGGATCTTTGTGAAACACCCCCCAGCTGTTACAGTTGTTATCCTCATTACCATTTTTACCTAGACGTTGCCTGAAAACAAGACGATGATGATCTGGCAATACTCCTTCCAGTGTGCCATCGCAGTTCTTTGCATTGCTTGCCCCTGCGCATTGGGACTGGCGACCCCTACGGCTGTAATGGTTGGGACCGGGGTCGGAGCAACCAATGGCATCCTTATCAAGGGAGGAGAACCTCTTGAGCTGGCTCATAAGGTGAGGGGCCAATTAAATTAATTAACATTAAATTCTTACATTAACATAATTACTAGTTTATTTTGTGTTATTATTGTTTTAATCAAAATTATGTGCATTCTGATTTTGTTGTTCAAGGGCTCTGATGAATTGCTGTAAGCGCAACTTAATATGAAACAAGTATTATCGTTGTTATTGATTTTATTATTGTTGTTGTTATTTTCATCATTATAATTATTATGATAATAATAATAACAATAATAAAAATTGGTATTAGTATTATTATTATTTATAGCAGTAGTGGGATTAAGTGGGATCATCAATTAAAGTGACACTTCAATAACTTCTCAGAGATTTATTAAATTAGTACGTTTTTATTCATATCTGCAACAACGAAAAACCAAAAAACAGCCATACTAGAGCATTCCACAGCAAGGTGGACACCCAGGCGTATTAAGATTAGACAGTTCTTGAATTCTCCTTCTTTCTTCATTCTGTCCAGGTGAAGACGGTGGTCTTTGACAAGACAGGAACTATCACCCAGGGTAGACCTACTGTGACCGATGTGATGGCATTCCACAGCAAGGTGGAAACCTACACCACAGACAGACTCCTGGCCATGGCCGGCTCAGCTGAGATGGGAAGTGAACATCCAGTAGGGGTAGCAATAGCAAAAAGAGCTAAAGAGGTTTGTAGTTATGTAGTCGGTTATGAAATATGAATGGCACCAATGCCATTATATAGAGATCAGGGATGCCAGTTTTCAGGCAATAGCCTGAATTCTGGCCTTTCAAGTTATTTTCATACCATAGTGTAGGCTCTTTTGTGTACAAACTAGCTCATTTTAGGTGATTTTCAGGCCCTCTGATCAATTCTAACTGGAATCCCTGTGAGATTCTTTTGATCCTATGCATTAAATTAATCATGGTGGTATTTTTTCCTATTTTACAATGCAATTTGAGGAAATGCCACAGCACAGTTTGTTAACCTTAAGAATAAAACCCATGTATAACCAGTAGGCTGGGTCCCCTCTGTAAATTTGTGTATTTTATTCTACCTTGGTTTTCTAGTTTGAATGATTGAATTTTTTCTGGTAAAAATAGGCTTTAGCTTTTTAGAAAAAATAGTTTTGCGAATACGAGTTATCCTGAATACCTTTGTGATGTCCTTTACATACATCTGCTCATGATTCAGTTTGGTGTTACTTCATAATACACCCATTGATTTCAATGCACTTAATTGACAATATTTCTTTGAAATATGTGTGTTGATTAATTTGTGATGATAAAGCATTATGGACATTAACCTGCTGAATACTAAGCCATAAGAAAGCTCAAGCTGGGTTCTATAGAACATTATTTGTCGCACACAAGAAGACTGTAACCAGTATGCATGTACACTGAGTGATTTCAAGTTGGGTGGTAAGGGCTGGTGTTAGTGTTCAAAAAGCACTAAACCCAGCCCAAACACCGAAATGGAAATCAGCCTTTGACCTCTGAATATCGTCAACTTCCGGTAGCTAGTGTTATCGATTTGGCAAAATTGTTGTCTGCTGAATTTGATGTACAAATGTCCTTTTCACTAAATCTAGCGCATAGGGATTAAGCAAATGTTGATTTCCAGTTCGGTGTTAGTGTTAAGCTATCGATATTGATATCAGTATTTGGCTCTTAATTTCATTAGCAAATCTTTAGCTTGATTAAGAGCTCTTGACTGCTCTAAATTCTAATACTAACACACAACTTGAAATCACTCACTGTGAAGTGTCAGTGGCAGTAACAGTCATCTAGTGGACAGCTGCCGAAATGCTTGTTATACCAAAATGAAATTCATTGGGTTAAGCATGCATTCTATGCCATGATCGTATCAACATTTAGGTCTTTGGAACCAGTGCCCTTGCCAAGTGCAGTGACTTTCAGGTTGTGCCCGGATGCGGTATCAAGTGTTCCGTGGATGCCCTCTCCTTGGAACTCCTCCTGCGTCGTCGTCAGCTTGGAGACGGTTGCCAGGATACGGTCCGGGTGGAGATTGACAATGCCACTGTGGATGTGGTGTCTCCGACGACGGGAAACGGTGGGGGGTCGGCCATCATTCCATCCGAGTCCACAGGTAAACCAGGATTGTTTAATGGTTATATGAAATTGCTCCATATTTTTTTTTTTTTTAAACCATGCGATCTTGGTCTGGTTTTATTTCTACTTGTACATAGTCTTAGCTCCTACACTCAAGTCATCACAAGGTCCATCTCCTTAAGCCAAGAGGGCAGAGGTTGTTGATGATTCGTATTTCCAATTGGGTGGAAGGATAGGCTTTGGTCTTTAATTTTTTGAGAATAAAGGACTAAGGATTTTGCCTATTGCACATGAAGCAACATTTCAGTTGCAAAATTACTTTGGGTAATTATGATTGCATTATTACTTAGGCTAATAAAGCATATAGAGGCAATAAGTGCAGAGATGGCAACCCTCCCTGATTGATTTTTTTTTACATGTCACTCTACACAAATTGTAATGCCTCCCTGATTTGTTGATAATTATTCCTATTATGCTGTATGCAATCGATAGAAACCTCCCTTATTTCTGAAAGCTGGATGTAAAGGTTGGCATATCTACAAGTGCATTTGCCAGTAATCTAACAAACTATTTGCTCGGTTCAGTTTGCATTTACTGTTTGTACAATGTCACCCTCACATGGCAAGCCAAAGGCCATACCAGTTGCCAATGCAGCCCTACGTAAGGAACATGACATTCTATGTGCAATTGGCATTAGATTTTGATTGTGTTTTAGATTTGGTTTAGGGTTAGGGTTAGGTGCTACGGAGTGTTTGATCCAGGGTTGAGTTTAGAAATTTGTTTAATCTAATCTAACACATTTGATATTCTTCAGGGTCTACATAGTTAAAAGAAAAATGAATAATATAAATGGGAGTTCCATAGATTATTTCATTTCTACCTAAATCTTAAAGTGCTTTAGAAGATATAATAAGAAGCAATTATCTACCAAAATCATGAATAAATAATTTTACAACATATTTCATTCTTATTACAGGACACTTTGCCATGTCAAAAGGGAATAGGACTGACCATTATCTGGTTGCTATCGGTAACCGTGAGTGGATGCATCGTAACTTTGTGCCAATGTCTGATGGGGCTGATGCTGCGTTAGGAGCAAGAGAAGAGTTGGGGCAGACGGCCGTCCTAGTTGCAATAAATGGTTAGCCTCTTGTTCTTCTCTCTTTCATTCTCTGTCTCTCACTCACCCTCCCCCTCCCTCTCTCTTATAGTTTCTTTTCTCTCATGTGTTAGTTTTCTTTTTATTATCATTTTCTTTCCCCTTTGTATATTTCACTCTCTCTCTCTCTCTCTCTTTAAAATGACAGAATTGTGTTGTTCCATTTTAGACATACCCTAGCAAGTAAAGTTGTTTGTAAATTTAAGCATCCTGTCCCATTTATGAACTTTAAAAAAATGAATGGCAGGTGATAACGCTTAACTATATATGTGATCACATTGCCTGCTTGTAAAGGGAATGATATAGTAATAATGACTGCTTTGAGAGACATAGTTCTTTTTACATGCTCAAGGGGAGGTTACAATCGAGCTATTGCCCGAGGCTATGTCTCGAGAATTAAAGCAGTCATTATTACTTTTATATACCAAAAAAAAGAGACAACTTATGACACCACCTTGGCTTTTCTCTAGTTTATCTGCACATGTATCAACACAAAATTATGGCATCTGCATAGACTTTCGTCTCAGAAAGTGAATGGGTAACAACATTCAAGAACAAAAGGCAGCGGTGTAACCCCGCTCTCTCTCTCCCCTCTCGCTCTCTGTCTCTCTCTCTCAGGTGAGCTAGTTGGTATGATCAGTGTAGCGGATGCGGTCAAGCCTGAGGCAGCAGCAGCTATATGTACCCTCAAGAAGATGAAACTGGATGTCATGCTACTGACTGGTGACAATAAAAAGACTGCTCAGGTCATAGCTGGACAGGTAAGGCATCTGTGTAATAAGCAATTTGGCTCAGTCAATGCCTGTCGAAACCAAAGATCAGTCGTTCGAGTCCCACCCAGGCAGATAACTGATGCCCGTATCGTGTGTGATTGCACCGCTAACACGTCTCATAGACCCAGGGTTGGTTCCAGTGGGAACAATCTGTCCCTCAGAAAGAATGTTAAATGGATGTGTGAAGCCGAGTCACTTCCTTTGCACGTTCAAAACCCATAGGGGGGTAGAAGACATTTCTAAGATCATGATGAAAAAGAGCAAATGGCGTCAAAGAGATTACTCCATCTTGGCTGCGGCCATCACATGATGATGCATTGTTTAACCAGTTGACTGCTGAATTCTCTTAATCCCATACACTTAATAAAGGAACCACAGGAACCAATTGGTTCCTGTATGCAATGGTTTAATATTCTTTTTAAATTTCTTTGTAAACAAATGTAATTTCAGTATGTAAAGAGGGGTTCAGGGTTCGTACGGGTCAGGGAATTTCTGGAAAGTCAGGGAATTTAAAAATGTTTTTTCCAGAAGCAAAAAGTCAGGGAAAGTCAGGGAATTCGTCCATTTCTTCTGGAAAGTCAGGGAAAATCTTTTTTCTTCAAGATGTTTGTTAAAATGGCATTTAATTTGTCTTGTGAACAAAGGAAAAACACATTTTGTAAAAATTTGTGGTTCACATAATAGCTAGCCAACATCACAATGCAGTATAGTACGATGCTAATGTTCTTTTTGAGAAATGTGTGTGTGCATGACTGTTTGTTGACCTGTGTATAGGCAAATTCATGCAATGTACTGAGCTCTGTGAGAGTGTGTGTGTACAGTATTTGTGTGTATGTGACTGATCACACCAATCAGAAACTTCCTTGTGAGTGGGCGGAGAGTGAAGCCAGCATAAATTAAACTTGTCAGTGACCGCTGGCACAGTACTGAAGAATCATAAATTATGAAGTTTGTTGACCTGTGTGTAGGCAAATTCACCTATTGTGCTGAGCTGTGAGATCGAGAGTGTGCATTTGTTTGTGTGTGTGTTTCTCCTTACAGTAAGCAAGTGATGTGACTGATCAGACCAATCAAAAACTTTCCTTGTGAGTGGGCGGGGAGTGAAGCCAGCATAAATTAAACTTGTCAGTGACCGCTGGCACAGTACTGAAGAATCATAAATTATGAAGTTTGTTGACCTGTGTGTAGGCAAATTCACCTATTGTGCTGAGCTGTGAGATCGAGAGTGTGCATTTGTTTGTGTGTGTGTTTCTCCTTACAGTAAGCAAGTGATGTGACTGATCAGACCAATCAAAAACTTTCCTTGTGAGTGGGCGGGGAGTGAAGCCAGCATAAATTAAACTTGTCAGGCTTGTCCACGCTTGTTTTTAATTGACAGACAAACGGACTAATAATAGTAAAGCATGTGGGATGGATGCTCTGACAGGGAGTGACTTCTGTATTTTGAGAAGTGGTGAATGTCTAGCCCAGTATATAAAACCAGGCATGCACGCTGTATGATTACTTTTCGATCGAGCTTGTGCTTTGATTTTGATTAAAAGTTTGAATGAAGGTGTTTTACCCCGGGGTTTTACCACAGAATATTCATAAAACAATAATTTAAATGTAAATAACTATGCATCATGAGCCACTCGTGTTTTCTTAAGAACCCCTTTAAAAATCGTGTTGCTCTCTACTCGAATAACCCTGAATCGCATAATTTGATTCCACATTTGGCGTCCATTATGCGAGCGCGAGCATACAGCCAGTTAGCTAGCCTAGCCTCGTGGTTGCTGCTTTCCCCAAGGTCCGCAATTAAGGCACACTTTTTTCCGTCAGCAAAATATTGAAAGTCGGGGGTTCGCCTTGTATAGTCAGGTACAGGATATTTGAGTACTCAAATACTACTTTTTAGTGGTTTTCAAAAATCTCTGTGTCTCAACATTAATTACATAATGCAAATAAAGAATAGGATCTACTATTTGAAGTTAAACTACGTTCCTAATTTGAAAGGAAGAGAGTTTTTTTATGCCTCCGTTACGAAGTAGCCGGAGGCATTATGTTTGGGTTGTCCGTCCGTCCGTCCGTACGTCCCGTTCTCGTGATCGCGTTATCTGAAGAACCGATCGATGGATTTCTGCCAAACTTTGGTCATGTATGTATCTCGCAGAGCCGATGAACTGATTAGATTTTGGGGTCACGAGGTCAAAGGTCAAAGGTCACAGGGCTCATTATGTATGCAAAAACAGCTCGTGATCGCGTTATCTCAAGAACCGATTGATGGATTCCTGCCAAACTTTGGTCATGCATGTATCTTGCAGAGCTGATGAACTGATTAGATTTTTGGGTCACGAGGTCAAAGGTCAAGGGTCACAGGGCTCATTATGTATGCAAAAACAGCTCAGATTTGGGTTATCTCAAGAATCGATTGATGGATTCATGCCAAACTTAGGTCATGTATGTTACTTGCAGAGCCGATGAACTGATTAGATTTTGGGGTCATGAGGTCAAGGTCAAATGTCATGCGGCTCATTATGTATGCAAAAATAGCTTGTGATCGCATTATCATTAGAACAGATTGATGGATTCCTGCCAAACTTAGGTCATGTATGTTACTTGCAGAGCCGATGAACTGATTAGATTTTGGGGTCATGAGGTCAAGGTCAAATGTCATGGGCTCATTATGTTTGCAAAAATAGCTTGTGAACGCTTTCTCACTAGAACTGACAGATGGATTACTATTTAACTCAGGACATCTTGCAGAGCAAATGAACTGAGTAGATTTTAGGGTCATGAGGTCAAAGATCAAAGGGTCATATGAGAAATTGCTTGTAACCACGATATTCTGAGAACCTGTTAATGGATAACGAAACTTGAATTTGAAAAATTTCTTCTGTTTTGGTTTGTAAACTTGCTCTATGACGGAGGCATCATTTTCGACTGCGCGCAGTCGAAGTTCCATCTAGTTTTTTAGAGTTTTTTTTTTCAGTCTCGATAAATTATGCCCTGTCACAAGGCACTTTGCCGGCCGAAGCTCTCCCGTGTCTTTAGCTCACTCACTTGTATGATGCAGCTCACTTACACAGGGGATAACGAATCACCACGCAAAAACTAGCCTGTCCACATTTCTGTTTGGACTCGGAGGAAAAAATTCTGTCATCTTTAGTTTTAAAAACAACATTGTTACTGGGTCTAACTTAGTTCAGAAGCACTTCAACTGTGCCTCGTAATAAAATGAAAGTATTTTCGAACACTGTCACTGAAATAAGAGCCGATCTGATGTTTACAAAAAGACCAATATAAATATGTTGGCTTTGTTTTTGGTGGCTTTTTGTTAACCAAATCAGATCACGTCTTATTTCAGTGTTCAAAAAATACTTTCACTCTCATTATACGAGGCACAGTTGAAGTGCTTATGAACTAAGTTAGACCTTGGTCTAGTTACATGTTGTTTTTAAACTAAAGATGACAAAAAAAGAAATCCAGATTTTTTTTCAGATTTTTTTTTTTTTTTTCGGGGGGAGGGGGGGGGGGGGGGGGGAGAATCTTCGAAATAGGGGTGCGCCTTATATAGTTTTGTGATTTGCTTCCTAGTATTGCGATGATATATAGTTGTACCTTTAAATTAAGACATGTTCATCCTTGAAAATGGTCATGGAAATTTACATTATCCTGCTCTGGAAAGTCATGGAAAGTCATGGAATTTTAAAAATGTGTAAGTGTACGAACCCTGGGGGTTGTAGATAAGATTGTTAATCAACCAAGTACATAGAAGTGTATTAGGAATATGTAGCTTTTTGTGAAGATCAAGTCCAGTAAATGCATACCAGTACTCTTTCTCATTTCCATTATATTGTAGGTTGGTATTGGGCATGTCTTTGCTGAAGTTCTTCCTCAACACAAAGTAGATAAGATCAGAGAGCTCCAGAAGAGAGGTCATATTGTTGCCATGGTAGGGGATGGGGTCAACGACTCGCCCGCCTTGGCCCAGGCTGAGATTGGTATCGCCATAGGAACAGGCACAGATGTAGCGGTAGAAGCAGCCAATGTGGTCCTGATCAGAGTGAGTAATATGGACTACTATGTTGTGTGTATGTTAGCATTTTTAAATATAGGGGCTCACAATCAGCATTTCTTAAAGGGCAAGCATACCTTTGTAATGAGTTTATTGCGTGATAACAGGAAAATAAGAAAAAAAGAATGGCAAAAGCTTGAAATCAGACAAATGAAAAGAGTCATGCAATATTTGAAAGATGAGTTTAATAAATCTGTGGAAATCTCAAATTCGTAATTTTATAGTGCAATATGACATATTCATGGTCAACTCTCTCATTTTATTTGTTGTATAGTGAAAATGTCATTGATCTCTGTGTTTCTCCTAATCGTCTTCTCCTTTAGGGTACTACCCAATATTTATCACAGATAGTATTATCATTATATATATACACCGGTATATAAGATCCTCCAAATGAAAAGCTCATCCTCAGTAGTGCATTTTGGAAGAAAAAGCAAGTCATTTTGTGTGTTGGAATGAATGGGAGGGTTGTCCGGCACTGCATTACAGTGATAGTACCAATGCAGTAAATTTAAAAGTGATTGTTGGTTTCCTTTAAACTTGTGGTTACTATGGCAATCTGTATCTGATCTCTTTCATCTGCAGGATGACCTACAGGATGTGGTGGCGGCTATCGATCTATCCCATAAGACCGTGCAACGGATTCACATCAACTTCATGTTCGCCCTCGTCTATAATATTATTGCTATTCCAATAGCTGCAGGTATGCTAACACTCTCGTCAATCTTTCTGAATGATATCTCCTTTGCTCTCCGTCATTGTTGGTCAAACAGTTTTTGAGCGTGAAGTAACGCCTGGCTGGAATGCTCCCCAGGGAGTGGGGATTGTGCACACAGTGTGTGTGGGCAAGTTTTGAATCCAATGACCTGGGTAATAGTATATCTGTAAAGCGCTTAGAGACATTTGTATTAAGTGCTATATAAAAGCGACATATTATATTATTATATTATGATCTCATGAAATGCAACTGTTTAACTAGAGTCATCTTGAAGTGAAGCATGCTATCCTATACTTTATCATCTACACATACCAGGGGTACTCCTATTTTATTCTGTTAGCTTGTTAGGGTAAGAATAGAACTGATTTCCCAATTATTCAAAAGGCGAAAGTGTAGTTCTTATTTTATGTCACATCTAGGGCAGAAACCATTGGATGACATCATTCAATCTGGGCAGCGTTCCACGAAACCGTCATAAGTACAAGTTTGCCGACAACACGTTGAAATGGGTGCATTAAATTTAACACGTAGTTAAATGGGATGTCGGTGAACTTGTACTTATGATGGTTTAGTGAAACGATGCCCAGGTGATTAAGAATGTTTAACTTACTTGGCTCATTCTTCTAGGTTAAATAAACATACAATGAAAACTATTCCCTTACATGCTTCGTACAGACAGTGATTCACACTTGGTTTTGGAATCATAGATAATCTTGATAAAAGACCACTTCTCCACGTTAAGTGCGATTGCAGTTTTTGCTCTGTTGTGACTAATTAGCAATGGTTTACTTTCTACTCATCTTTAACAGTGATATTGTCTCTGCTATTAATCTCTTTACAGGTGCTTTGATGCAGTGGGGCATTGCCCTTCAACCATGGATGGCTGCTGGTGCCATGGCGATGTCAAGCGTATCTGTTGTTACATCATCACTCCTACTTAAATTGTAAGTCCTGTTTAAAGAGAAGGTTGAGTTCTGGGAAGAGGTGAAAAATAATTTGTGAGCGTTACTGTTATTATGCAAGGGTGGAAGAACATCAGATAAAACATGTTCCCTGAAAAGCATGGCTCTTCAAATGCCTTCATATTCCAAATATGGCATGTAACATTGTAAAAATTAGGACAGATTTTAACGCCACGTGTTCGTGTAGTCCCATATACATCCTTTTGTGTACAGTGCTTGTAACTTTACCAAGACTTGGCCAAATTTCTTATCATTGTGATGAATCCAAAACCTTGCAATACACATGAATACCTATATGCTAGATGATCAACCTTTTCTGATCAATTCCACAACGTTTCTTTCACAATGCAATTGCATGACCAGAAGTCAACTTTATCTTTAAAGAGATGATTGGTACTACAAATCAAGAAATAGCAATGAATACATATATGCTTTGTTCCCTTAAATACTGTCTGATTTTGGTTTCCTGTTCATTCTTGCAATATACTCTGATAAGTGCAAAAGGAAAAACTGTAGTATATCTGTATTATTTTGTTGCTTTTCTTCCAAGTCCTGTTTGAGTTTATGCATACCGGTAAGCTAAAATACATGTAAGTGAAGCAAAACATGTTCATAGTAAGAAGCATGCACTGCATGTTCAGGTGAATAATCCAAAAATTAAAATGCATTTGACAGGCATTTTTTATTGACTGCTTTTTCATTTATTTTATAGTTACAATCAAAACTATACACCACTGTAATTTCAAGACAATGCTTTCTCCCCTGACATGGTCATAGGGTATTATACAAATGAGTTCATTATACGATCCATCCGCACTCGAGTTGAGGCTGTGTGTATCTATCGCAGGAAGCCGTTAGGCTGAGTGCGATAGATACACATAGCATTAATAAGGGCGGATAGATCGTATAATGAATGAATGAAAACATGCATCATTTGTTTTATACAACGAAACTCCTAGATCCTTTTTATTTGATTGTTTCTTGACAGTATAGTATGGCTGACAAATAAATCTCAAGTTTAAGGCTTAATTTAGTGCGCACACATAAATATAGCAAGCGCACTTTCCTCTATACCCATTTACGCATAGTGTTGCGCAAGAATAGGCCCATGCACACCCAGTATTAAGCGCTAACCTCTACGCGCACTACTGCGCATCATGTACATGCGCTAAAAAACGTGCAATAGGACTGGAGAATATTGCACGCTTTTTCATGAAACAGCGTGCAATAGGCTCAGTAAATGAATCACACGTAACCGCGCATGACCACTCATTTGATTAGGATCTGGGAGTGAGTTGTATAAAGTACTATTTTAATCTCTCTCTTGGAGATGATAGTTTGAACAAGGAGATACTAGTGAGTTCCTTGGTTTGAACTATTACTCCCTAAGCAGTCAATATTTGTGAACTGTGTCAGGTGTTTTCCTGTCATTACTTTTCTACTTCGTTCTGTTCTCCATTTCATTTTATTTTGACTGAATGTTGAATAGTAAAACTCTGTTTTTTGTTTATTTTTTGCAGTTACAAAAAGCCAGACATTGAAAAGGTTCCTCAGCACCACCTATGGCTCTCAAAATGGCTTCCCACGGTCAATAAACACAAACCTCTCTCGTCAGAGGACATCGAGATAGGTGTGCGGACCTCGAGCAAAGGGCCATCATGGTTGCTAAGGACCATAGGAAGGGATGACCGGTCGCGGGACGGCTATGGTATCACCTTGCTTCGAGAGGAAGATGATGAAGGTCCTCTTTGAAGTTGAAAGTTGAATCCTCGTCCTGAAATCAAAATTGTTGTACGCAAATAGGATTATCCTTGCTTCGAGAGGAAGATGATGAAGGTGCTCTTTGAAGTTGAAAGTTGAATCCTTGTCCTGAAATCAAAATTGTTGTACGCAAATAGGATTATCAAAAGAAACTTTATTGAACCTGGGGGGTGTTTCACAAAGATCCTAAGTTGAACTTATCTCTAAGTTGAACTTAACAATTATGGAAAGCTGTTAGCATGTTTGAAAATATTTTGTAAAAGTTATTTTACAAGGCATAAAATGTTGATTCAAATCATTCATATTTTCTATTATCAAGGATATTTTAGGTTCTTGATGTGGAATTTATAAAAAGTCTAAAATACTTAAATTTTTGCTTTTGAATATACTACTTTAAGGCTACAAATGGCTCTCCATAATATTTAAGTCCAACTTAGAGTTAAGTTCGACTTAGGATCTTTGTGAAACATCCCCCTGGTGTTTCAAGTATTTTGTAAAGCTTAACCCTATCTAGCCCGGGGGGGGGGGGGGGCTTTAGAAGCCCCCCCCCTCGACATTTTTCGCGATAATTTTTTAACGCAAGAAAATCTTGCACTGAAATTTTGTGACCTTTTTCTTTCGAGTCTTGCGCATCTTTTAAAAGAAATTTTTCGAAAATTGGACCTACCATTACAAAGTCACATGTCCTCTTGTCTTTGCATGTCAGCCCGAAAATCGCTCATTTTTGTGATTTCTGTACAATACATATGGAAATCTCATTTTTCAAATAAAGAGATAAAACATTGGTAATTTGGTCTTGTTTATAGTTTAGGTGTTTATTTTGGAATCAAAATAGTTGAAATATAGTTGGAAATGAAATAAAACAACAAAAACAATAAAATAGATAAGTTAAAAATACAAAGAAATACATAAGAAATTATCAAAACAATAGATAAAATAAGGAATAACCCTAGTTTTTCAATTGTTTGTGTTGTATTATTATTGCAAATGGTATAACAAATATATGTAGTGAGAAAGAATGGTTAAATATGAATAATGTCTGATTTATGGGCAAAAATGTGAATTTTATGACCTTATTTGCATAAATTACCATAAATATGCAAATGAGTGAATTTTTCAAAAAATTGAAATTACCATAGTATTCTATACACTTCACTTGGCATGTATGCAAATTTTCGCGGCGATCGGTCATTTCACAGCCGAGATCATGGGGGGGGGCCTTCTAAGGCCCCCCCCCCCCCCGGGCTATGCAGTTTCAAAATAGCCCGGGCTAAATAGGGTTAAGTGGTGCTTGTTCATATGGTATCTTTGCCCACCTGTTGTGTACAGGCAGATACCGTGGAATGAACAACATGTCTGCTGAGAGCCAGAAGGGCATTAACTCATTCTGTTACACAGAGCTAATGCCATTTTGGCCCTCACCATAAACATGCAACAGTTAGTGCAATGCCTCAAAGCTTAACAAGAATAAGTTAAGGCCGCAAACTTCTTCAGAGTTTGGGTTGGCTGCAGATGTAAAGGAAAGAATAGAAGAACATGAGACAGGATCACTTACATGCATTATTCCTGCATTTTCTGTGAGCCCTGACAGGGGGGCATTGCTAGTAATATATAACAGAGATATATTAGAAATGTTTAGAATTTTATTTATTACATTATTCATGATGCACAAATTATAAATTGGAGGAGCTAAATACACTATTTTATTCTGCTGTGATTTGTAAAACTTTGTAAAAATCTGTTTATGAGGATAGATAATGCTAGATTACCACTCTAAAACTAAAAGGCATATTGTTTGAAAAAGTGGTTTCTCTGTTTTTAGTAAAAAATCACATTGTAATTTGAATGAATCAAATGGAATGATAATATAATGTAATTAAATGTATTGTTCCATAATACTGCAACTCTATCTTAATAATAATAGTTGGGCATTAGTGTGTCTGGATATTTTATGCACATGTACATTTCAATATTGCAAATGCTTCTAATGTTGAATTGTGGTAGGATAAATCATGTTCTATAGATATGTATTTCATGATAGGATAATACTTTAATTTATCACGTTTGTACATGTATCATTGCAAAAGGCTTTATAGAACTATTGTCTCTTTAGACTATTTCTATTTGTGTTGTGTTAGTACAATAAAACCAACAAAAAAACACCTCCTTTACTTTCTTTAAAAAAAATATATGTATGTTGGAGGTAGAATCAAATAGATGGAACATTTTGATTCTTCAGATGTTGAGTGGTATTTATTTGTTTTATAATCATATTGCTTTCATCGTACATATGTATTTCTACACATTGCAAATAGTACTACATGAATAGATATATTTTGTACAAGATGTTTTAACAGACAGAGTGATGGTTCAATTAGATGTCATTTATATTCAGTACTCGTGAATTTGTGTTAATAGGCTTTAATTGTGATACCGATAGATTTTTTGAACAGTATTGAAGGAAAACAAAAATCTATATAAAATTTTGCAGGATTAGGAACTTGATAGTATATTAGTCTAAAATTATCTTAGAAAGTGCAATTTGAAATGCTCCCTGACTGTATACATTTCTTATTGAATGATAAGAAATTTGATTTGGATACAACTGCACAATTTTTGAGAAAATTAATTTCAACTTTCAGGTACATAAATCCTAAGCTTTTGGTGCAACATATGTCTTTAGTCATAAATTGATGTTTCACTGTAATGTCAAAAGTTCATAATTATTATTTCATTTCTTTTCTTCAACTTAAACTAAGTCAATTTCTCTGAGTGATTCCATCTCTGACATTCTTTAAATGTTTCACCTCTCCTTTAATCAAGGTATTTGGGGTACAACATTTGCACGGGCGACAATCGCTGCAGATTTTCTTTAGTCACAATCTAGGGTTTAATAGGATAAGTAGTGCAATTGAGTTATGGGTCAGATTTGACGTTAGCTATGTCCTATTATTGGGGTTAGCTATAGAGTGGTGAAGTGTGACATCATAAACAAATATTTTTTGGAATTTCTCAATTTTTTCTTCATTTTCCGAAAGAGCATCAAAAATAATGTCCATATGTCGAACACCAATTGAATGGGTTAAGTATTGGCTGAGATATAACCATCTGAATAAATAGATTTCCTATGGGAGCCCAGTGTTATATTGCTCTGGTTCATAACATTACAGCCAGAGCAATATAACACTGAGTTACTGTAGGAAATCTATTTATTCAGATGGTCATATCTCAGCCAATACTTAACCTATTCAATTGGTTTTTCGACATTTGGACATTATTTTTTATGCTCTTTTGGAAAATGAAGAAAAAATGGAGAAATTTCAAAAATAGATTTTTATGATGTCTCAGCTTTGGTACTCTATAGTGGTTGGACCAGGGTTGAAGTTAGGAGCTTGGTAAGTGTGGGCAACTACTCTTGAGCATAAGACCAAGAATAGTTGTTAAAAATACAACTTTTTAATAACCGACATTACCAACTACACATACATTTATTATATTTTTTGTATTCGGGGTGAATCATTTTGTGACACAATATCTGATCTACTTAACTGTGCAATATTTGTCGAACCAATTGATAATGCATGTTCGATCGCGGGACACAGCATGGTCAATCATGCTCTCTCTATTCCCGTGTTTTGTTCAATGAGCCATGGACATTCAACATGCTTTCCTCCGTACACTGTCCATTTGTCACTTGTGTAAACTGTTTTTAGACAGCCTCAAAGTGTGTAATGTCATGCATAACCAGACAATTTTAAGTGTACAAAATTTTCTTGCACTTTAGCGGGTTGTCAGGATTTTGCAAAAGTTGTGTACTGGGAAATAACTACATCAGAACGATACATATACCACAACACAAAAAATTAGAAATTTAAAAAAATTGCCATCATGAATAGTTGGCAACAATTTTTAATATTACAGTACAGTGTTTACCTGCCAGTAGGTCTGATGATGTATGATTAAAGTTACTAGAGACTGTAAAGGAAGACAAAAATAGGTTTATTGGAAGAGATTTGGTGAGAGGATCATGATAATGCAATAATTCTTACATGACATGTACTGCTTTTGTATTAATTAGCCACCTTGATTTACCCCTGCCTTATTATTAAAGTCCATCTTAACTTGCTGTTTGATTAACGTGACGGCTAGCTGCCATCCAATTATTTGGTTTTTGTATATGTAGTGTATAGCCTGTTGTAGAGGATAACTCTGATAATATACAATTAGTCTTGTTATTGAATATACAGAAAATGTTACCAAATTACTGCCCTTGTCTCAACCACTTCTGCTTGTAAATGCTTGCAAAACTTGTGTGAAATGATTGAGTTTGATGGTTTGTTTTACCTGACTGCTGAGAAAGCATATGTATGCTTCTATGAGCGACTTGGTAATGGGGATTAATGCTGTACCAAAAGACACTAGCGCTTTGACTCGGTTTTGAACCTTCCGGTTACAAGACCACTGCTCTACCACTGAGCCATCATGTCTCATCAAAGAAATACTGCCTGTATGGTAGATTTGAATACATACTCCTAAAAACTTTTCTAACTCGATTAAAGTACATTTAAGAAAAGAAGAAATCAAAAAAGTTATGTCCGATGGAGTGAAGAATATACTACAAAAGTTATAGATTTTTTTTTCTTTTTCTTTCCAGAGATTATCAATTTGATCAAAGTGGTTACATTTCTTGGAAAATATGAATAGTGGATTGTATCTCGTAATATTTTAACTACCGGTATGCAAATATTTTTGTTTTAGCACATTCCATAATAGTTGCACATGATATCTTCAGTGTACCTTGTAGTAGAAGATATGCAGTTACAATATAGCTTTAATTCATTCAGTATGATATGGTTTCCTTATAATACACATCTGAATTAATATTGATCCTGCTTACACAAATTGCAACAGCCGTATCTCAATGAGTTAATGTGTAATTTCATTTAAGAATTATGATTAGTTGAGAGCTGAATCTAGTAATGGTAAATATTTATTGCATTTTATAACAAGAAAGGGATATTTTTCATTTCATCATTCATTGAGAGTTGCCGTGTTTGAGTGGTTAAGTCGCTGGACTGTCGATCACAAGGTCCGCGGTTCGAGACTTGCCGCGGCACTGATGTCCTTTGACAGTTGATCTACATTTGCCACACTCAACCCAGGTGATGTAAATGGGTACCTGGCAGGAATTAATTCTTTAAAATGCTAGAGCGCCGCAATGGCAGCTCAGCTAAAGCCGGGGTAAAAATCTCCCAAGTTTGGAAGCGCTTTGTGATTCTAATAAGCGCTATATAAAAACTGAATATTATTATTATTATTATCATGTGTTACTTTTTAGATAGTGATTTTGCCATTTTTTGTCAAATATTTTTACAATTGGTGTACATGCTTTTAGTTTCATTTGAACTTCATTTTTGTAATCTTCAGGATTTAAAGGATTTATTTTAAAAAAATAATTCATGAGAAAACCCAAACCATTTTTTAATGTTTTCCAAGAATAAAAAATGCAACTATTCCATCTCTGTAACACTTTCCTTTAGTCTGAATCTCTCTTTTTATACAAATTGGTTTTACTTAGAAAATTAAGGAGAATAATATTTACTTTCCTACAAATATTGACACCTTAGTGACCTTACATACCGGGTATGTTTTTTACTTTGGACATGGGGAAAGTACAAATAGTGCTGATTTGTTTGACATTAATATGGATGTTATAAATTTATGAAAGGGCAAGAACACCTGATATTAAGCTGTTTATATATATATATGATTTGATGCAACTCATATGATGCATATTTCCCGCATGAGTGATTAAAAACAATTCGAAGAAAGGGTACCAAAAAGTCATTTGGTGCCATCACCGTCTTTCAAACTTTATAATTGCAAATTATCATATTATATTGAAAATATCAAGAGCTTGGATGTTGCCAAATTGGAGCTGGATTAATTTCCCCATGCTGCAATCTGTTATGTTCGCTAGCTCTCAGACTCGATGGGGTCTCTGTAAAAAAATATTAATATATAATCCTCATCGATAAATGATAACATTTGTGATACATTCATTTTGATATAGTGTGTGAAGTAAGATGGCTAAAAAGTGTTCTGTTATAGGGCAATCCAACCTTTGTAACAATTTCATTTCATGAAAGCAGAAAAATAAGAGAATCAGAATAGCGAAATTTGAATAAATCGGACCAATAATAAGAAAGTTTTGAGTGTTTGAAATATGATATCACAAATCTCAAAATCTGCATTTTGGTTACCGGCACTGGATTGTAACTTAGTCACAGATAATTCTCCCGTCTGCTGTACTTGTACCTACATATCTTACATTTCTGTTTTTCTCTTAAGCACCTTCTCCCTTGGGGCACCACTCAAAATGAATTGTGGATAGCATTTTATTAAAAGTTTTCTAAAAAAGAAAAGACACTCCCGATTCTTAGATTTAAAAAAGAAAATTGAATTACAGATTCAGCCTATTTGAAGTCCCAATACATTGAGTGATTACAATTTTCTAAAACTCATAATTTTCTTATTTTTATCTGATTTCTTTCAATATCTCGCCAGTCTGCTTCTCTAATTTTTCTGCTTTCTTTTTTAGAGTAGTTTGCTATTAGGTTTGGATTTCCCTTTTGAGCACAAGGGCTTATTTGGCACATTGAGAGGCTATGGTCCTGAAAAGAGCTATAGAAGAACAATATATTACGATTATTGTTTAATTGGTGTAAAAAAAAATACATGGTATCATTTATTTAAAAAAAAAACATTTTAAAGAGCAAAATATACGCATTTGTGTTGCTGGTTTTGTTAATCAGTTATTTTGAAGACTGGTTTTAAATTTAGATAGCTGATTTATTAATGTAATTGGAGAAAAATCCCAATATTTTTCACCCAATTTTGTTCTATGACTGTCAAGAGGCCTGTGTTTTAGCCCCGATAAACAAACAACTTAATTGGCTAGAGATCTACTTTTCAAAGAGAGAAAGAAACAAAAACAAAAACAAAAAACTGATGATCATGATCAACATCAATGAGGAATTTTAATAGAAAATGATTTCTCCGTAAAATGTAGGCGTTCAGACTTTGCTTTATATGTGCAGTATATAGAAACATATCCTTCATGAATTGATTAATTTGTGCTTTAAAAAAAGACAATATAGTATTTTTGACAAAACTGTGAACAAAGGTCCTTGTCTTTATTGTCAACGGGTTATGATTCATCAGAGATTGCATGAAGAGGGAGGAAGTTATAAGAGCATGGACCTAACATAGAGGGAGGAAGGGAGAGAGGGGAGAGAGGGGCTGGAATTTCGTAAAGGAGAGGAGAGCTAGGTGAGATAGGGGAGTGTAGATAAGAGAGTTAGAGAAGGGGGAGGGGAGAGAGAAAGTGGAATGTAGATGAAAGAGAGAGAGCTAGCTGAGGGGGATCAAGAGTCGAGGAGAGGTAGAGGCCAGAGGAGAATTATGGAGAGAAAAAAGGGAGGAGAGAGGAGAGATATGGGAGTGTAGATAGAGAGAGGGAAGGGGGAGAGGGGATAATTAGGGAGCGGGGAGGAGAAAGAAAGGATGGTATAGTGAAGATGAGAGAGGGGAGAGAGGGTGCTGGGGCCGGAAAACTTTTTTGGGGGGTTTTTGTTGTTGATATTGTTGTTGGAAATAATTAAGGCTACTAAAAATTGTACTACTAGTCTTTTTGACGAAAATGAATTGAAGTGAATTGAGCAAGCCCCCAAATTGTTTACAATCGAAACTTCTCTTTAACATTCAACAGCAACACAATCTATCATTCCGAGATCCTATAGTTACCATTCTCGCCCGGTAAGTGGTACCAAAGAGATATCCTCCTTGGTGGTACTACCATTCACCCCCACAGCCTTAATTCGGGCTGTCCTATTTAAAATCTCACCTCTCCGTTTCGTTCTCAGAACATGTGATGCATGGACGCAATAATCTTGTGAATTATTTCCATTTCATATACATATATTTTTTATTCCAAAATGATTTTGGATAATCAGAGTACAAAGGGTAACCTGCTTAATCTGGAAAAGATATACTGTTCATGTATATAAACAGACACTCTTTTAAACAGACTATCATACATATGTCAACAAATAATGACGTGCACTCCAGATCCAGCACACTGATCCAGCATAGTAGTCGATGCTAGTATAAATGCGTGCAGTTTTACATGTAGGATCAAATCCAGGAAATCTGACTGAGGTCGAGCCAGCTGAGTAATGTTGGATATAGAGAACGTCTATCGGTGAACAGCTACCAGAATCTACATTGTTGCATTTTCGTAAGTTTTTGATTGTTATTTTATGCTTGAAGTTGCTTGTCATTGTTTGTATTAGCTTGTACGCTGTGTGTTGGTTTTCCAAGACAGCCAATTCGTCGCTGTGCAGCTGTGCCATGGACCTCGGCGGCCGCGGTGCGGTGCCTTGAGCTTGCTTGATTGCGCAGGATATTTATATGAACCAGCTATAATTATGTGGAGCGTTTTTTAAAGTGAGGGGGGGGGGGGGGGGGAGGGGTTGGGCGGCGTCTTTTTTCCCGTAACCTAGCCATCCTACCGCTGCATTTGATTGGCTCAATAGGAACCTATATAGTACGTCATGAGATAACCGTATCAGACATCTGAGCAGGGCAATTTTTAAATGTTATTGCCCTCAAGGTTTGATGGATAAGTCAACAAAATTACAATAAGTTAGTCCGCTCAGAAAACTCAATGGGATTTTGTGTGTAATTTGGCGGGTAATATACATGTAGGTTATACAGTAAACCAATGCGCAAATATTTTAGCCCGCTCAGAAGAGTCAATGGGATTTGTGTGGAATTTGGCGGGCAATATAGGTTATACAGTTTACCAATGGACAAATATTTTAGCCTGCTCAGAAAAGTCAATGGCAAAATGCTTGTTAAACTAGTGAGCAATAATATAGTGCCAGTTGTAATTTACATCGCGCATCAGCTATTGTAATTTACATCGCGTATCGTGTATAAGAAAATGCGCACTTTGCGCGAACTCTATTGTGACGTAACAATCACACCCTAGGCAAACTGTTTGCAGTGTATCGAAAATCTGTCAAACACTGGATGAACAGTGCTGGTTTGACAATGTTTTTGCAACTTCTAATGCTAGGAAACCCTGTGTAGCCTACATAATTTAAGAGTATAAGATAGTAAGAGTTTCTTGTTTGCTCTAGATGTCTGATGTGGTTAATAATAGTAATATTGACTGCCTAATTCAGGGCAATACGACTTGTCATATATCACCCTCACCTACGGTTCGGGCGATATATGTCGTATTGCCCAGAAGGCAGTCAATATTACTTAAATATGCATGTTACGCACGCACACAGAATCTGATGCAATAATTTATCAAATATGAGAGTTCATACAAAAATTACAAGTGCAAATATAAGTTTACTTAAAATAAATGACAATGTCATTATATATCTGATTTTATCCTCTAGTACCAGAAAAGATAAATGAGGCTAGATTAAAAATTTCACTGAAAAAACAAATTGTTTGAAAAGTAAAAGTCTAAAAGAGTGGTATATAGACCGAAAATTCCTGTCTCTTTCGTTCGTTGACCTCTGATTTGGGTAGGGTCTAGACCAAATTTTCTGTCTCTTTCGTTCGTTAATTAAGCCTCTTATTTGGGTAGGGTCGGCTCTCTCTTTAGAGTGACCCTACCCAAAAAAAGGGGCTTAACGAACAAAAGAGACGGAAAATGCGGTCTAGGTAGGGTCGGCCCGGTCTGCTCCTCAAGAGAGGAGCCGACCCTTCCCAAATCAGAGAGGAGCTGACCTTACCGAAATCAGAGGCTAATTACGAACGAAAGAGACAGGAATTTTCGGTCTATACCACGTACTCTTTACTTTTAAACAATTTGTTTTTTGAGTGAAATTTTTAATTTAGCCTCATTTATGATACAAACAACCAATTGCATGAGAACATATGTGTTACTAATAACATCTAAGAATATTTACAAAATTGGTGAAACTCAAGGTTGTTTTGGCAATGATTGAATCAAAATTTGCAAGTAAGAGAATACCATTTTAGGCATACATGTACATGTAATGTACATGTAACTCTTGTCATATTGAAAGAAGACCTTGATTTTATTTTTACTTTTTTAGGGGATAGATCTAGTTGAGTTTTGTTGCAGAGGGCGCTACACAAAATAATTTTGTTGTGAGATGATGAAAAATGGAGTGTCAAATTCACGAGATTTCTAGCTGGTAAGCTCTTCCTAAAACAGTTTAGGAAGATCAGAGACATCTCCGTATAGTTGCTGGATAAAGTTATGACTGTCTTGTCATTGGCTTAGAGAAACAGCTAGGTCCCGGCTTACTAGAGTGCACCGAACAGATGTGTCGAATACGAGTTAATACATATTACTTAGCCAAGTAAAATATCAACTTAAAGGTAAAGACCACTTTTGGAAACGCCCCCCTCTCAAAAAATGAAATGGAAGCTCTTATTACCAATCATGTGAAAGAATATGTTTGACCAATACATGATCATACAAATTTTGCAGAGAAACCGCCTACTAATTGATATACTTGGTAAATTATTATATCTATTTGGACATAATAGATATAACGCATGTGTCGCGCACGTGTGCTCAGTCCCATATACATCTTTCTGTGTACAGTGCTTGTAACTTTACCAAAACTGGGCCACATTTCTTATCATTTTGATGATTCCAGAACCTTGCAGTACACACCAATACATACAAATTATATGTTAGATGATCAACCTTTTCTGATCGATTCCACAGTGTTTCTTTCACAATGCAATCACATGACCATAACTGGTCTTTATCTTTAAAGCCCCTCTAAAGTGTTGGGAGCCCACAAAATTTGATGGCAAAATTTCACTTAAAATAAATTGTATCATAATGCAAAAGAGGATGTCATTTTAAGACACATTTCTGCAACGATTTTCAAAAAACAAATGTGTTTGAAGTCAATTATTGATGAAAGAATACAAAATGTAGGTTTTCTGCATACAACAGAATACCCAAATTATTTTTTTTAAATTGGGGGGGGGGGGATCTTTGCAGAAGTGTGTCTTAGATAACATTAACTTCTTGCACATGCTACAATTTTAAGTAGGGCTGCGACGTGTAGTCGAATGCTCGAGTACCCGCACGGTTGACAACTACTCGGGTACGATTTCTCGTACCCAAATATTCGGCCGCCATAAAAAAAAAATTAAAAAAAAAAAATCTGTCCAGGCCGACGCTTACCCGTGCCTGGGTGAGCGGCGGCCGCTGGCATGGTGCCGTCGGTAAAAATGTTTCCAAACTAAGCACTGTCAAACTCACCACTCAGAAACTGGGACCAGGGGGGTGTTTCATAAAGCTTTTGACTTACGACTATAACAAATCTGGTATCTATGACAAATCTGATTACGACTATCGTATCTTGTTATTGAAGTGAAAATACGTTTCATAAAACTAGTAACAAAGTGATCGTTTAAAAAACGATCATTACGATTATGCGCGTGCGCAATAGCTCCATTGTGCTTTGCCGTCGTCTGCAATCACCGTGACAATGAACCCAACTTCGGTGCTTGAAATGTTTTTTTCATAGAAATCCCGTAAGTACATGTCATATTTATTCCATAATACGAAGAATTATATTCATAACTCGACATCTGTGTGCTTATTTATATTTAAATACTTTTCCAGCGGTTAAACAAAGATTGATTATGAGAGCTCGCATGCGAGTGTTTGTCAAATTTCATGCGCCCAAACCGAGAGCGGGAGCTGCGTGTAACGCCCGGGCTGGTTGCGGGCTCTTTTGCATCAGTCCTACCGTCATCCGATGCTGTTGTCTGGAGTGACTGAGCTGTCAGCTGTCGGAGTTGACTGAGCTGGCTGAGCTTAGTGTCGGATTTAATAAATTTAGAACCGAAAATTACAGTTCTATTTTATCCTAATTATTGAAACAGCAACTCCTGCAGTAAACTGCAAGAACCCAAACAGTGTCTAGATCTAGATCTAGATTTCAATATACTCTAGTCTAGATCTAGACTAGAGTATTTCTAGGTCTAGGTCTAGACTTTAGTCTTAGAGACATGCAAGTCTAGTCTACTGTCTAGACTAGTCTAAAATCTAGATCTTTAATTTTTGTGTAGGCCTAGGGTCAAGTCTTAAGACTAAAGAGACTAAAGCTACTGTAGATCTATAATGCAGGGAAAAAATATTTAAACACTTTCGGGGGCTAGAATCTACTTTTCAAGATTGGTTACATGAAAGGGGGGGGGGGGGGATAAGATTAAGAGCACATTTTTTTTGGTCCAGGATTTGATAGTCGATTTGATATTCAGAGTCGCTGAATAAGCGGGGGGGGGGGGGGGGGGGGGGTTTGAAGGGGGGTAAGAGCACCATTTTATTTGTTTTTGTTTTTGTCCCAAAAATTTGGTCGATTGCTATTTCGATCTGTTGGGGGGGGGGGGGGGGGATAGGCTTAAATTAATCCAAGGCCATGGCCGTGGATGCCTTTTTGATTGGTCTCAATGCCCCTCTCATTGGCCTTGGAGATTTTGTGTGCCCTTTCCAATTCTTTCTATTTGTGCTGTAATATAGGAATGTGCCCCACAGAAAAGTGGCCTTGTCCTAAAAATATTGAAATTTAAAGCCTGGCCGGGTTAGTCAGGTTTTTGGGGTCACCCATTACCACAATTTTTTTTATTTTTTAAAATTTTTTTTTTGGTTGGGGGGGGGGGGGGGGGGGGTTTCAACCTCCCAACCCCTGCGTACGCGCCTGAGCACAATATCTGTTAATAAATATACGTTTGCCAGCTATATTTAGAATGACGTCATCTTGGACAAAAATATCAAAAAATTTAAAATTAGTAAATAGTAATGCCCTGCCTCCTCCTTTAATAGAAAATAAAGGACGAGAAAGTCCCCATTTTTGTTAGTTGGCCTAATAATGAAGGAGGTTTTTTGTGTGAAATCCAAATTAAAACACGTTAATTCTGCAAATGCTCATCAAACTTAAATGGTCATACTCAGTTTTCATTCTAAATATTAAATTCCCCCCTCTCTTTTTTTACAGGAAAATGTACATTGAGACTTGTCGCAGTACCAAATGCTTGCCTCCTCTGAGAATGTGTTTGAAACAAGAATGTCCTGGAGAAAACAGACCGTCACAAGAGAAGGTAAGCCATACAGTCAAACCTGCTTTAGTGACCACCTGTCTTATAAAGACCACATTTTTTGTCTCCCTTTAAAATGGTTTCTCATTGAAACATGTACTAAAGGAACCTGTGGGGATGCAAAGGGGTGGCTATGCATCAAAATGTCTAGTAACAAGTTGCTGTATAGTGTTCATTATGTGTATTTTAACTTCCAATGTATCTCTTTTTAGAATTTACATTTGAAGTTAATGTAGAAAGGGGGGGGGGTCAATAATATGAAAAGGAATGGCAAGCAATATTTAATAATGCTATTATATTTGTATTTTCTTTCATATTTTGTCAATATTTATTGAAGTGTTTATAATTCTGTTCCAGAAGGAGGGCTTCCTGTAGAAAGATCATGGGGTGCCTTGAGGTTCCGGCCTTGAATTTCTGCCCTTTACCTCAAAGCGATGGCCTCTTGGAGGAGCAAAGCACAATGGACTGGTAATTCATAATAAATATTACATGTTTTTTAACCAATCTGGGAAATAATTAGAGATAAATTCATAGGATTTGAGTCTGTCATGGCATTTTTAGTGAACCGACATTTGCCCCTGCAACGACGACTGCTCCAGGCTTTATTTCGTCAAAGGTATAGGGTTCGGTCGAGGGCTGCAATTGGGATTGAGGTGGTTTAGGGTTAGGTTTTGGTCGAGTGTTGGGTCCAGGGATAATGTTAATTATTTCGTTTAATAGTGTAGGAAATTGACGTGGAGCTGTGGTCACTGGATGAAGTGTCATCCAACACAATTTTGCAGGTGCCAGTGGTGAAGCTGCATGTATGTTGCTCATCATCTGTATTGTGATAGCAGCTTAAACATGATGAAGAGTGGAAGGGGAAATGTATACAAGAGTTCTTTCCATCATTTACAATAGCTTTAGTAAAGTAATAATACACTGACCTGCAGTTTGTGAAACATGTATTGTAGCACTGTATTACCAATTGAAAGAAGTAAGCGATTTTTACGACATTGGCAATTGTTTACTGGTTATGCTAAACACAAATTAATTCTTAACCTTAATCCTGGATCTATAACAAAACATAAATGTATTTAAACATTCCGGACCCAAAGTAAGGTAACCCTAAATCCATTTCTACATACCGGTAGTCCGGTACTGGTATTTTTCAAAGTTGATATTTTATTACACCTTTACTTCAAGTTCTAAAATTTCTGCAAAAACATACCCTGTTGTTCACTTTATAATTATTATTTTACACTGCTTTCATGAACATGCCATAGAAGTGAACTCATTGTATGTCTCTGTACAAACAGGTGCCTGTACATGTAATGCAGAAGCTCATGATGATATGGTAGACAAGACAAGGACCTTGCTGTCTAAAGCTCAGAGACCAGATGACAGTGTCTGAAGTAAGTTGCCCAATAGAAGAGCATGAACTTTCAGTTGCAATTGTCAACCAACCCACCCATGCTTCCTGCAACCCATCCCACTTTCACAATATATTCTCTAGACAACAGTAACCTACAATCAACATTTGGTTTAGTGATTAAGAAAGGCGACAGAAAACGATTTAATCTCCTTTTTCATACTCCTATATAGGAATTTGTTGTTATTGATTTTTTAGAACTAAAATTGTTATTATTTTTTATTTTTTTTTATTTTTTTAAAATTTTATTATCATTATTATTTTTTTTTTTTCTCTCTCTCTTTTTTTTTTTTTTTTTTTTTTTGGGGGGGGGGGCAGTCAGCCCATCAATACAAGGCCTTATTATCGCATATGGCTATATCCTGGAGGTAGTCGCCCCAGAAGTGTGATAAATAACAAATATTTTTGTTAACAAAAAAATCATGACAAAAAAGCACGAAATATAGGAATGTACTCCTGTCGAGCAAACATTATGTTAATGATAATAATAATAATAATAGTGTAAACTTATAGAGCGCACACACCGTCCAGGGACACTCATGGCGCTAGCTCAGCAACAGTTCTCTTTAATACAAGTAAAGTAAATGTTTATTTGATAATAGAGTTATACCATCAGAAAATCGAAAACAATTTTGCAACATTATATAAAACTAATAGCCTTTTGAAGATTACTAGAAGAAGCAGAAGAACATAAAGGAGAAGAAATACACTGATGATGTTAGCTTTACATCTTAAAGTGCTTGTACAATATTTGATTTCTTTTTCTTCAACTAATCTTTTGTTCATGAACAGCCAGCTTGTCAGAATTGGTTACAAAGATGCAAGTGGACTTGTCTTCAGTAGTTAAAGAGGAGCAGTCAGCCGAAGGAGCACGCAACTCCAAAACAATGTGGATACTGGATACTTCTCTCAAGTTCATCTCTAATCAGACATGGCTCTTCAGGAATCAAGATGAGACAGTGGCGGTAGAGGAGTTTGTGACCCTCCTGACTGTGGACTACTTGCAATATACATGTACTAAATTATTGGATTGTAGAACTACTGCACAAAACTCGACCAGTCATGCTTGAACAAATCGTAACAAACACTTGTTGAAGCATTGATTTATGTAACTGGTATTAGCCTTAAGGTAGGGTTAAGCTTCTAAATTTGATAAGAAACTTTGTCCCAAAGGAACCTCAAGCTGCGATCCCCCCCCCCCCCTGCTATTCTGTTAACCCTTCGAGGAAGGGATCAAATGAATTAAAATCCAAACTTGATTAATAACGAATTGATCTGTTAAATATTGTCATCATTTCAGTATAGTTCTTTGTGTGGAGATCAGTGAATGGATATTTTCATGTACAATGCAAGTGAGGTGTCTATCTTCATTGGAATTCAGGATGTGAATTCCAATGAAGACGGCTTGTTTTTAAGGAGCGAAGCAAGATGGATTGCTGTGAACTTAATGACATAGGGAATGTTTCCCTGTATTGTCGGATTGAGGTTTGGATGGCATGGATGTTGAATAATGTGAAATTAGTGAAAAGAATGGCAGAATATACTAAATTTGTACACCAGCCTATGGGAAATAAAAAAAATTGCTTTATTTGAACACTTTTGTACACAGGTCTATGGAAAAACATAGCAATAACAACACTTACCGCACCTCATGGAGCTGCGGTAACTGTTACCGTTGGTATGACCACTTACCGCTGCTTTTTTCAGCGGTAAAGTTTTATGAAACGGAAAGTTACCGCTGCTTCCAAATTTACCGCTGAAACTGGAATTTACCGCTGAAAATGGGACTTACCGCTGCGGTAAGTTCTTTATGAAACACCCCCCTGATGTCTGTTTGGACTTGGAGGAAAATGGATTATTCTGCCATCTTTGGTTTTTAAAACAGCATTGTTTACTGTTATTATTATTATTAAATCGGCGCCTTCAACTGCAACTCTAAGTAAAATTCCATGCGTTTTCAGCGACAGAACTAGGATACTGCCCCAGTGGTATGGTGGTGGCAAAACAATTAAAAAAAAATCAACAAAAATAAAAAAAAAAAAAAAAAAAAAAAACATGGCCTCCGAATATTCGAGTATTCGCTTTTAAGCCTGGGAATGTACTTGGGTACCTCATTACACTGTTGTGCACAGCCTTAATTTTAAGTGAAATTTTGCCATCAAATTTTTGGCGAATTTGGGGCTATCAGCAGTTTTAAGCTGTGCACTGAATCAAATACAGCCCCTGATCAAACTTCCCCCTTTCATTTCTTTTTCATCAAGTAAACAGAAACCATAATTAGTTTCCACTAGAAGTGTTGTAATGAGGTTCATTATCTACAATGTAACAACCGAAACTACCTACTCTCAAGAACATGTGTATGTTTTCTTTGTAAAATCAGGAAGTCATTTATATTATGGACTAGCTTATCAAATCTGTAGTGATCTCTAAGGCCCTGTTCATATCTGCCACTTAACCTTTAAAGATAGCCACAACTTTTGCTGCTACTTTATTCAGATAGGTTACCAATATAGTGGTAGATGTACCACTATTGCTGTGTTTTGCATCCTGCAAGATTATGCGCGGTATCTGCAGAGTAGTCTGTTGTTTATGGCTTTTGCAGCCAAGCGTAACTTTCGAGTCTGAGGGCCTGACCACTATACTTGATGCCCAACATTTCAGGGGATTCTTGCTGATTGATACAAATACCAATGATTGCTTATGTACGAGAACAGGGGCATATGGGGGAACACCTCAATATTACAAGTTATTATCGTGATATTGCCACTAGCCTCATATGAACGATGACCAAGGAAAATCCCTTCCCAATATATGCATCACCAGTATTGCGTTATTCACAGATACATGTATGAATAGGGCTTATAATGATCGAGTTGTGCTAAAAGTTTCTGTAGATTGTAACTCTAGTGTATAACACACAGATCAGGCTCTGTACGAGGTCAAGTGTTTTAAGCTGTTGCTTATTAACTTGTATCTTATCTGATTATGAAACTTATGTACATATACACAACTGATTTGACTAATAGACCTCTATATAGTATCCTTGTCAGTCGTAATGTAGGCCTGTAACATAGTATCTAAACCTGTGTGAAAAAGACTTTACTGTTTGCGGGAACCCCTT
This sequence comes from Strongylocentrotus droebachiensis, assembly GCA_035222895.1. NCBI lineage: Eukaryota > Metazoa > Echinodermata > Echinoidea > Camarodonta > Strongylocentrotidae > Strongylocentrotus > Strongylocentrotus droebachiensis. Next base: position 47,739 of record JAVYIG010006323.1, on the reverse strand, counting down.
TGGATTTGGAGTTATATGAGTGCGATTTTTTTTTCTTCTTCACAATGATACCTACATGTATATCACAGTATTGTATTGTTTACCAAAGCTCTTTTTTCTATTTACCAGAGCACTTTTCTTTTTTTCTTTTTCTTTTTAATTGGGTACTCAAGGATAACATAAATACAATCATGTATAGGAATGTAAAATGACAAAAACATCATGTAGTCCCCTACAACTCAATTTTTTTTACCAGAGCACCTTTGGACCTTTCATGTCGATCGCTCACTGCCTTTCATGTGTATTTTTTAAATTTGTTTTATGAAGAACATGCATACATGTAGACTGCATTGTTGACTACATACTACATAGGCCATATACTCTTATTTGATGCGTTAAGTTCCTGGCAAATTGATTCTAAAGGCTTTATAGCATTGTGGGCAGGCTGAAAGTACCGTCTTTGCCTGCAGGCTAAATAAACTGCAATATAATGATATAAAAAAAGAAATAAACTTTGTCCTGCTTACAGCAGATTAATGATATCTTATTTTTCTGTATGATATTGATATTTATAGATAAATTTTGCTTTACTTTTTGATAAGAGGTGAACTATTGATATGTGTGTTTACTTTATTTTGTATTTCTTCTTAGTAGGTTTGTTTGTTTTTGCTCTGCAGAGAAGAGTTATGATTTCATGTATCTGATGAACTAGACGGATTCATTATTGAACTACCGGTATATGTTAACTTATGAGGATAAGGATTTGTTTACAACATGCGTTCATTTTCATGACATGGACAAAGTTAAAAGATAAAGATCGTGCCAATCAGTGAATCCTTCTTGTACTACTAACCTTTGAAGAAACTCAGCACACTGGAATACTTGATGGAGGGGATCAACCTTTGAACATGCTTTGAAGTAGTTTTCATTCTCTACATGGAATTTTTTGCTTGATGTCTTAATTTTATATATACATATACAGTGCGTCCCAGAAAAAACGAAACCGAGAATTATCAATGTTTTATCATAACTTAATCACATCTATAATTAATAAATGACACATATTTGGGAAGCTTAGATCATCCTCTTTCATTTGATGCAACTCATTATGATGCATATTTCACGCATGAGTGATTAAAATCAATTTGAAGAGAGGAAAGTGAAAAGTATCTGAATTTCAAAGAGAAAATCACATTTCTAGAAAGTTGGGTTTCTGCCCTTTCATATGACACCTCAATCAAGAAAAATGAGCAAGGAATGACAAAGTTCTGTTTGTTTAAAGTAGCCCTTACATTTTCATAATTTTAGCAAACAAATTAGTTTTCACTGGCTGCCTGCCGTAGCAAAAAGCAGATTTGACAAAAGACTTAACTCCGTTTCGTTGACAATCAGTCATGCATAAAGTCTTTCGTCTACAGCTGATTGTCAACGAAACGGAGTTAAGTCTTTTGTTCATTTTGTTCATTTTTCCTGATTGAGGTGTCATATGAAAGGGCAGAAACTCAACTTTCTAGAAATGTGATTTTCTGTTAGAAATTCAGATATCGTCCGCCAAATGACTTTTTGTTTTCCTCTCTTGAAATTGATTTTAATCATTCATGCGTGAAATATGCATTATTATGAGTTGCATCAAATGAAAGAGGAGGATCTAAGCTTTCCAAATATGTGTCATTTATCAATTATAATTGTGATTAAGTTATGATAAAACATCGATAATTCTCGGTTTCGTTTTATCTGGGATGCACTGTATATATATTACATCAAAATGGGTACATTTATTACAGTAGATTTGGAGTTTCAATTTTGGAAAAATCTGAGTACCGGTATCTGAATTGGAAGGAATGAGCTTGTCCTATGATGTGATTTTTGACTTGACGGCTAAAGGTAGGGATTTGAAGTCGCACGGAAGAGCGCAAGAGTTGCAAATTTGAAATGAACACTTTAAGCTTAATGACCAATTTGTTTATTTTGTCCAGAATGGACCAGGGATAAGCATATTATTTACAGCTATTGCATTAGTATAAGGAATACATTTATTTACAGCACATTACTGGAGTACTTATTCGCATTATAATTGTAATTTTGTTGGTACCGGCCCTATCGATTGGATTTCAAGCCTGCTCACAAATGTGCACCATCTCCACTCCATTAGGTGTATTCCTACCATTTTACACCAGGATATGTTACGCAAACATGTATGGGCAAGGTTTAACAATCCTTGTAATATCAATAATGATAATATTTGGGTAGAGGTGTTGTGGTATAGTAGATAAGTCATCAGACTGAATATCACAAGGTTTGGGGTTCAAGTCCCTGCCATGATGGGTAGGTGACAGGAATTAATTCCATGAAGTGCTAGAGCATCATAATAGCAACCATGCTAAAGCCAGGGAAACAAAAGTGAACAGCCAGAAGTGTCCAGTGTGACAGACACGAGTGCTATTCACGAACCCAATATTACTATCATTATGATTATTCTTCTTGTATATCCACCATACATGTACTCAAGTTGGTATTGGGGGCACCCCAATATTACTCTATACAACATACTGTATAACTACATGAATACTACCGGTATTGATTTTGATGCTTACACCATTGCAAAAGTTTCCCTTTCTCCCACTTTATTATAGCCATTACCTCATATATGATTTATAGTGATTAGTGACAGTATTAATAAACTTGAACTGGTAGATTGAACTTGTCATATGACATCCATGTCATGCTGGGCTCAAAGACTCGACCTTTGACCTCCTGAAGCACTTTGTGCTGACACCGAACTTGGTGAAATTCCAAAGTTAATCTTGTGTGCAGCAAAAATTGAAACTTGGAAAGGATTGTATTTGGATTGACTTGCACTTTTTTGCTGTCAACACATTGGAGAGCTTTCGCTTTATTGAGGATCCTTCATGATAAATTGCACGAGGGGGAGTGGGTGGGTGGTGGCCTGGGAAGTATTTTAGGGTTGTAAACAATCACGTGAGCCCAATCAGATGTAGTCAAAACATGTTCTGTCGTATACATAAAACATCTGTTTTGCGTAATTCAAACCAGATTCAAACCGTTCGACTAATAACCTAGATCTGATGCTCTCTGAATTTGGCTATTACTTTAACCTGTTTTGATCATTCTTTTGTAATTACTAGTAAGTACTAAATAATCTCAATCTGTATTTGCATCTATTAGAACTTCATATTGACTAGTTGTATAACTTTAAGGAGTTTTTAATAATTCATTGTATTTGTTGTTTCATTTTGAAATTTTATATTTCAGAGTGTATGTATAATTGATGCATTTTCAATGATTGCTTCGTTACCTACAGTATTTCAATATTTATGTTTTTTTATTTTTATTTATGTTTTTTAATATTATTTACATGTACTTGTGTATTGAAAATAATCAAAATTAGTAGATTATTTTCAATCCAAAAGTTGAAAATTGAAAATAATCTGAAATTGTGGATTACATTTCAATAAATGAATTTGAGTTTGGCTTTGAATTTATACTCTAACCGACTTCTTCTGTTTCATCAGTAGAACTCTGTCACAAGAGAGATACACAAGCACAATGGAAGATGTTAGTGAAGAGAAGGGCCTGTTAGAAGGGGAGGAGAGCAAACGTAACCATGGCACCTTACCTGCGAATGGACACTCCATACATCACAACCATACGATGTACCAAGAAATGGATACCGCAATAGATAACGATGATAACAATGATACATGTAACAGGTAAGCAACTATCTTCTGCCCTCTGACGCGATGCGGGATCCCGCTTTGTCGGAGTAAAATCCAGAACCAGAACCAGAATCTTGAGGCTTGGTAAATTGATGTGCAGCAATTTAAAGGGCAAGTTTCTATAACCATCATTAGTCTGAATTTCCTGGACATCCCTTTTATTTAAATGGAGATTACTGCAGAGTCTCACATTTTTCTATGGGATGTCCAAGAACTTAAACCTGTGATTGTTTCAAAAGATTGGACCCAGGCCTCGGATAAGGTGGGGTACAGGGGCACTAATATTGTGCTCCATAGCACCTTGAAAAAGTCGTTTGGAGCCCTGAATATACATGTATGATAGATCTAGATGTCTTTGTGTATAAAATGTGATGAATTATATTAAATAACATATACCGGTAAGCCTTCTTGTTGCATATATACATAATGTGGTTGCATTTGTTTTTTTTAAGTTTGTGATATCCTTAATCAACATAATGATAATTTCATGGATTTCCATGAAGTTGGTTTTGTAACATACTGAACATTGGATGATATTGACCAGCTGTCTATGTACCAGTACTTTTCAAAAATAGATTGTTATCTTTCCACCTCTAGGAAATAAAAAATAAAAACAATTTACAACCTTGTAAAATCCTTGAACTGGTTAGATAAAGTGATAAAGCATGCGTCAATTGTGATTGGGAACAAAGAGGCAACAAACTGTTTCATTTTGACCTCAACACACAGTAGCTGCACTTAGAATTTTGCAAGCAAAAATCATTACTTTTTCTCACATTCCAGTGTTTTGTTGGAATTTGCTATTAAAGCAACTACCGGCAGACATGACGAAAAACCCAAACCCCAAAATCCACCTCTGGAGTGTGGTGTTTCAAATGCCAGCAGAAATTTCACAGATTTTTGCAGTATACTCTCAAAACATTGGTGAATGTTTACGGTTTGGGGCACGTGACTCTCCTCGCTACCATGTGATCTCATTTAGAACAATAAAGTCACGCGTGTGCACTTTATGGGCTGTGTAAATGGGCTACAGTGAATTATATTGCACAAATGGTCTAGAAGAAATATTTATACATGTAATTTTATTTTATTTTTTTTATTTTTTTATTTTTTTTTTGGGGGGGGGCTCTCATGTTCTTGCATTAAAGTTCTCCAAAAAAAGCGGGGCTTGACCCCTCCAAACTCCCCTGTAGAACTGCTACTGTTTATTACAGCTTCCTGGTTGTAGTGTTCATGTTCATAAAGGAAACTTTATTAACCTCAATATAGCAACTGCATGATAATCTGCATGTCAGCAGACCTTTTTTGTGCAGACATTTTTCAGAAATAATTTGAAGACATTAAGGTTTACATCATACAATAGTAATACAAATGTGTGTCAGTTTAAAATACTTTGGTGGTATCATTGAATTACATGTAGTTTGTCCCCTGATCATGGACATTGTATGAAACATTGATGGTGAAGTATGATAGAAATTAAGGCAGTTTACACCATGTAAATTAGACTTATACAAGTGCATGTAGTGTAGGTTGGTAAGAGATTTTCTTCTTCAAAACTTTGCTGCCCTTATGTAAATGCTATCAGAGCATATTATATATATATTAATATATATTTACAAATTCAGGAACACACTTAAAATAATAAAATTATACTGACCATGAAAACATTTATATTTGAAATTTCTGGGGGAAATTTCTGTCACTTGAATTTTGTTATTTTATACGCAAAATATTACTTTATATTCTCTACAAAAGGTAAAAATAGATTATCTTTTGAATTATTTAAGAAACAGTTGAAATGTTATTATGACCTTGAACAAATTAATTTATCAAAACGAGACAAATTTGTTTTATTTCTTTATACAAAATGTAAATGGAGAGATGTACAGTTGAATTGAAAGATGTTATAACACTATTATGTTATGTATCATTTGTATAGCTGCTTATTGCTAATTGTGTACGTATGATTTTGCCTTGAGAATTCTGAATTTTATTTGGAGAAGAAAAAAAAAATATAAGCCCCTTTTTTAAGAATTGCCATAATGATGTAATGAACTTGATTCTTGACCATTGTTAAGTTGGGTATAAAACGTGCACAAAGGGATATAATTTCACAATGAGGCTATGGTCAGTTTCTGTTACAGTTTCTGTAAAGATCCATTTTCAATTAAAATTGGGCATACAGTATGCATACATTGTACATATAGCATAAAATACATTGTACATATACTGTAAAATACATTATCATTCTTTTTCTCAAATGAAGTGCTTTTACATTCAATGTTACAAAAAGGAAATAGAAAAGCAAAAAACTTTTTCAATTGTATTATTTGTGGGGGGAATTAACTTGTGTACTATTGATGATTGCAGTATTAGTAATTACGGTAATAAATGAATTATGCAATAACAGAGTGGTCTTTGAAATATTTCTAGATTTGAGACATCTCAAAGAACATCCTTCTCCTGGGATAAGATGCTTCTGGATGACTTAGCGTACGAAGATGGACAGTCGCCGCCTGGTAAATTCAAAAGAGCGTTCGCAAGATGCAAGCCTTCCGATCAAACAAAGTTAGTATCAGTGGATACTCACATGTACACTCACTGTGGTTGTGATCTGTTCTGTGAAAGTCATATCATGATAATCAATAACATTAAGTAATAATGATGGTGATGATGATAGTGATAGTTATAATAATAATTACAATTTTGTTTATATCACATAATTTATTTATTGAAAATAACAACTGAAAGCATGTAAAAAGTAACATTCCAGCCTAGACTACTGCCTGAATACATGGGACAGTACAGAAGAAGAAGAAGGAGATGTAACATTTATATTTATACTTATACTGTAGTGTGTTTAAAATACAATGTAGTGCATAGGAGAATTACAAAAATGAAAAGGAGGAGAGAGGAAAAAGAAAGAATACAAACAAACAAGTACTACTACATGTGCTATTAATAATTTACTACCACTACTACTTCTATTACTACTACTTCTACTACTATTACTACTACTACTGCTGCTTCTACTTCTACTAGTAATACTACAGATACATTGTAGCATGTATGTTAACCCTAAACACTGACTCTGTGAATCCTGTTTATCCACAAGTACGATTAAATCTACTACATTTAAAGTCATGAACTATTTTTATTCACATCACATACACTATAAGTTGTGAAAACATAGCATACTCACGTCCATATAAGTCAAGGGGTCCTTATTTTGGTCTTAATGCATGTACTTGCTAAAATAATGGGTTTTAGATTACTTCAAGAGTTCAAAGTTTAAAAATCACAGGGTCATAAAATAGTCATAAATCATGTACAAGATATCTTGTTTATACTGAAAGAACTTTAGAACCATTGAACAGATTTTTATTTATCAAATTGGGCTCATTCAGCCTGAAAAAAATGTAAAATTCATATAGCCTTTGACTTTATGAACATTGTGATGCTGAGGAATAATATAAGCACAATCACATTCATCTCAATTTGTTCAAAATTCAAAAACTCTCATAGTTGCTTTTGTTATGTTGACCGTAAATAACAAATGATGGTAGATAATATTCAACATGCAATGCTCTGAGATGTCATGTGAGGGAGTTCCTATTCTGGTTGGCCCACTCTCAATATATCGACAAAACATTGAGTGATATGACATTTTTTAAAGAAAACAGATACTCACAAGGTGTTTGTTGACCTGATCACATGCGGTTTCGGTAGCTTGACTGCATTGGAATTACTTCCTGTCAGGTTTATTTTTCTTTCGGCTGTCATTATTTCCTTTGAACTTTGAAAACAAAAATGAAAGATAAAGTTAGAGAGAAAGCGGATTATACAGTCTTGTGGTGATTTGGGTACCAGCCATACACTTGCACCGTCAAGTGAGCATTTCCTGTCACACATGTATACTGAATGAATTTTCGGTTTGCATGAACCTGCCAAACTTGGCAAGCAAGACCAACTATCATGTTGAAAAAAAAACTTTGTCGACATACAAAGGAGCTCAAATTTGCTTGTGTCCTTGTAAAACATGACATAAATGGCCTTACATTCCACTTTTACAGATATATGGCAAATATCATGGAGGAAAGAGATTATGTATGGTTATCTGTTTCAGCTATCATGAGGGAATATGAAATCAACAATTCTAGGAATTTGGATAATTTTCAATACCAATTCATACCAGACGACTCAGAAGCAAAAGTCAAATCGTCATTAAACAAGAAATAGTAAATGGGTATGAATATTGGGTCAATTTTAAAGTTTTCCAGTGTTAATGCAATTAAGATCAAAGAACAAAAACACAACAAATACCGGAAAATGACCATTCAGTTTATACTGTGGAAACAGCATACTTATCTTACTATAGCCTATAATCTAGGCGGAGTGCCGAGCTTTTTTCTTTGCTGCTAGACTACCTTAAGCAGAACGTCTGATACGGCGAGACTACGAACCGTGAGCCGCGCACCGCCTATACTCACTGGTCTAGCTTTAGTCGCTGTTTTTTTTATTATCGACCTTGAATCCGTGGCAGTTTTTCGTACGGAAACTGCCACGGATTCATTGTCGATAATAAAAAAAAAAACGACTTAATCTAGACCAGTGATTATAGGCGGTGAGCCGCTTTGCGACTCACGGTTCGTAGTCTCGCCGTATCAGACGTTCTGCTTAGGGTTAGTCTAGCAGCAAAGAAAAAAGCTCGGCACTCCGCCTAGATTATAGGCTAATCTTACTACTGAAGAGAAGGTGTCTTAACAATGGAATGCTTCCTAGTCTTATGTTTGTTGTGGTGTTGTATTTGATGTTTAGTAGATCTATACTGCTACTTAAGAAAAACAATTGTTTGTGCCACAAGATGTACATGTATAAGAATCCTTTAATTTCCCAAGTAGACTTCTATTGGCTCAGACCCTTCTATGCGAATTCAAGATTTCAATTCATACTTTGCTTTCCACAATTGTAAACCATAAAATATGTTTGGATGTCAAGTAATCGGTTATAATGTGCATATGACTATTAACCTCGACTAGATTGAACTTCCTTTTAACAAAATATGTGTACAAAACATGGTGTATATCTATTTGTTATCTCTATTTAAAATGAATTAGGGTTTTAAACAAATATCATATCAAATCAAATCTTTCTGTTTGTATTGATATTACATGTACATGTACATGTACCGATTGGTTGTGGAACCTTGTTATAAAATCATTAGGTCCTACTAATAATGTGTGCCTTGATCATTTGATTTCAAGTGGATTTGGCACCATTTAATGTTGTCCCATTATTTTTTTTGATATTTTTTCATTATCGTTATTATTATTATTATTATTTTGTTATTTGTTTAATCATTATTTATAGTCTTTTTTTTTTTCTTTCTTAATTTATCTTTACAGGCTCTATCTCAGATATACCAAAATTGCAGTTGTATTTCTGGCAATGTTTGTCTGCACAGTAAGTTCTACAAGTTATTTTATTTAATTAATTTAAGATGCTGTACACTATATAGCTTTGGTTAAAATATATCCCTGAAATATAAAGACTTGCTGACATGATTTGAATGGTTGAAGTACTTCGTCCACCATAGATTACGGCCATCCAAGAGTATAACAAGAGAATATTCAATGTCTTATGTGAAGAGGCAAGAGATTTTTCAATGTCTTATATGAAGAGGCAAGAGATTGTTCAATGTCTTATGTGAAGAGGCAAGAGATTGTTCAATGTCTTATATGAAGAGGCAAGAGATTGTTCAATGTCTTATGTGAAGAGGCAAGAGATTGTTCAATGTCTTATATGAAGAGGCAAGAGATTGTTCAATGTCTTATATGAAGAGGCAAGAGATTGTTCAATGTTTTATGTGAAGAGACAAGAGACTATTGGATGTCTAATGGGAGAGATCGTTCAATGTTTTTATGTGAAGAATCAAGCTCAGATAGATTATTCAATGTCTTATAAGAAGAGACAAGCGGTTATTCAATGTATTATGAGAAGTGGCAAGAGGTTATTCAATGTCTTATGTGAAGAGATTATTCAATGTCTTATGTGAAGATGCAAGAGATCGTTCAATGTATTATGTTTTTTATAAACATTTTACCTCCTCTTCATAATAATAGTTTGAAATTAAATAACATTCTATTATCTTACTCGTTGCATCCTCATATTAATAAACCCACACGGATTTCGAAAACATCTTCAACCTTAATTGACAATATATTCTCAAATAATGTTAATAAGGAATGTTTAAATGGTATTTTGTATTATGATATATCTGACCACTTGCCCATTTTTAGTATTATTAAGCAGACAATTAATGTTCATAGATTATTGAACAATACACTAAAAATGCATAGAAAAGAAAATTCTTCTAATATTGATTCTTTAAATATTGATTTATGTCAAGAGCAATGGCTCGATGTATTTGAGGAAAATGATGTTGATAAGGCTTACGAAAAATTTAATCATAAGCTACAAAAGTATTATGATAAAAATATTCCACTTGTTCGAACAAAATATAAAAAAGTTAAAAATCCATGGATCACTAAAGGAATTTTAAAGTCGATAAAAACTAGAAATAAACTTTATAAGAAAAGTCTTAAAAAGATGAGTCATGAGAATTGTAGCAAGTATAAAATTTATAGAAATAAATTAACTTCAATAATTCGACTTTCACGTAAATTACATTATTCAAATAAAATAGACATGAATAAGACAAGTAATGCTTCAATATGGCAAATTGTTAAAGATATGATTGGTTCTAAAAATAATACTCCTAAATCATTTTTTAAAGATGGTCAGGAAATAAATAATCCAGTAAAAATTGCAAATATGTTTAATTCATATTTTAATGATATAGGTCCAAATTTAGCATCAGAATTTAATATTGATCAAAATAGTTATAAACAATATTTGGATGAACCATTTTATAAATCTTTATTTTTACGACCAACATCCTCTCACGAAATTATTAAAGTTGTACAGTCTTTAAAATCCACTAAATCTACTGGTTATGATGGGATAAGTGTGAATCTTTTGAAAAAAATTATTTATAATATTGTCTCTCCAATAACATATATTTTTAATTTATCGATCACACTTGGTGTTTGTCCAAATATATTGAAAATTTCTAAAATAATCCCAATATATAAAAAAGATGATTCTTCATTAGTAAATAATTATCGTCCTATTTCCCTTTTACCGGCTGTCTCAAAAATTCTTGAAAAAATTATTTATGAACGACTTTATGATTTTTTAAATAGTAATGATTTACTTGTTCCTAATCAGTTTGGTTTTAGAAAGCATCATTCGACAGATCATGCAATTATTCAACTTTATGATAAAATTATTACATCATTGGCTAATAAGGAACACAGTGTAGGCATTTTTATGGACCTGAGTAAGGCATTTGATACTATTGATCATAAAATATTGATTGATAAATTACAATTTTATGGAGTAAGGGGTATTGCTTTATCATGGTTTAAAAATTATTTGTTTAATAGAGAACAGTATGTATACTTTCAATCTAAAGAGTCGAGTAGATTACCTATAACTTGTGGCGTCCCTCAGGGATCGATTTTAGGTCCTTTATTATTCTTGTTATACGTTAATGATATTGTAAAATCATCTAAACTTTTAACATTTATATTGTATGCAGACGACACTAATGTATTTTATTCTCATACAAATTTAGACACACTTACGTCAATCTTAAATGTTGAATTATCTAAAATATATGTTTGGTTTAAGTCTAATAAGTTATCTTTAAATTTTACTAAAACAAACTTTATATACTTTAGAAATGTTCATTCACCAAAAGTAAATTGTAGATTATATATTAATGATATTTTGCTTTTAGAAAAAAATTCTGTCAAATTTTTGGGGATAACCATTGATTCTAATTTAACTTGGTCCGATCATATACATAATATATTGAACGCTGTTTCTAGGAACATTGGAATATTATATAAATTGAAATTATTACTAACTCCCAAATCTCTTTTTATGATTTATAATGCTTTTGTACTTTCGCATATTAATTATTGTAGTATCGTATGGGGAAACTGTTGTAAAACTAAAATTAATTCACTTGAACTACAAAAGAAAGCTCTACGAATTTGTACACAATCTGATTATTTAGCACACACTACACCTATTTTTAAAACATTGAAAACTCTCAAAGTAACTGATATGCACATTTTTCAAACAGCTATTTTTATGTATAAATATGTCTCCAACTTACTTCCTAAGTCCTTTCATGATTTTTATATTCATAATGTTAATGTACATTCGTACCCCACGAGGCACTCTATGGATTTTCATTTAACTAACCCTAAAATTGTTTTGGCACAAAAATCAATAAGACACAATGGACCCGATGTGTGGAACTCCTTGCTTATAACATTAAAATTATGTACAACACTTGTTTCCTTTAAAGTAAAGATGAAAGAATATTTATTGATAAGGTATGAAAATTAGATTCTGGTCATAATATACTACATGTATTTTGTTTTAATATTCATTGTTTATTTGTATATAAAAAGGAAATTATTTTGATAGATTGAGGAGCTCGCGCAGTGCACTCTTCACTTTGCACAGCACTCTCTTCACCCGCTCTTTCTTCCTGTCTCCTCTCCTTCTTTTGTAAGGCCGGTATCATTTCAAGCTCTGCTTACGATATCGGTCTTCTGCATTCTCCCCCTTTTCTTTCTTTTCAAATACGATTAATTGTACTATTGATTATTTATATTTATTTATTTATATGAATTACTACTTGTATTACTTATCATTATATTGCTAAAATGTATTCATTGTTATTTTTGTTATTGTTTATGGAAAATGCAGAAATAAAAAACTTGAAACTGAAAAATGTAAAGAGATGATTCAATGTCTTATGAGAAGAGATTATTCAATGTCTTATGTAAAGAGGCAAGTGCGAGGCCGTCCCTGAACTAAAGCAGGAATATTTTGCCTATTATTTAGCATACTTGATACCCCCGCCCCACCCCCTGATAATAGTGGCTAACAATGAGGGCACCCTTCCATGTTCAGCTCTCTGAATCAGTGTAGACAATGATCAGTGTCATTTAGGGCTCAATTTTTGTCCATGTACACCATATATTGCTAGGAATGGCAATGTATAAGGTTGTTTTTTTTTTGGGGGGGGGTGGGTCACTAGGGCATCCCCCACTTCCCCTATAAAAAAAAAAGAGGAAAGGAGGACAAAAAGACAAATCATGGGCCAATGAAATCCTGGATCTGTTTGAGATATTTGAAAGGATTTAAACTCAATTTATTTTATTGAGACTTTTTTAAAAACAGAGGCCATACATGTAACTGTAAACTTCTTCAAAATGTTAAACTCTTCATGTACTTACACATTTCCATTATTAGTTTAACTTGAAGCAAAACCCCACTTGTATTACATGTATGTAAAATGATGTCTGAAAAAGATATCTGAAAAACCTTTCAGAAACTGCTCATTACTATAATTAGTTGAATTTCATGATTATTTTATTTTTCTTCTCATTTTGTTTCAGGTATTCTTCACTCTTAAAGATGAAGTGCATCCTTCGCCTGAAATCTTCTCTATCACACAGGGCAATCCTTATTGTATCCTTCCTGATATTCTTTAATCCTATTCAAATAGGGTATTTTTTATTGAAAATTATTCAACTTTCTAGTAATTGTATTTTTATTTAATTTTATAATAGTCATGTCATATCTTATAAAAGTCATATCTGAAATTTATGGATAGAAACTCTGTTAAAGAGTTAAAAAAATTATCAATTATATGCAGCAGTGTATTTCATTACATTTGATTTGATTTGATTTGATTTTATTTCTGCATTTTTTCCAAATATAATATAACTGAATTACAAAGAACATATAAATGTAAGGTATAATACAACATAAATAAACAAACATGTAAATCATACTCTTGACACTTGCTGAGAATGATACTGCCGTTTGCATATACTATAAATCTTCTGTTAAGAGCCAAAAAGGCATTAAATCTATGTCTTTAGAAAAAGTTAATGCCCTTCTGGCTCACAACAGACAATTATTCATTGAGTGCTAAACATTGTGACAGACATGTAAATGTAAATGTAGTAATGGCAAAAGCCATCTTGAATCCAAACAACTTCTGGTAGCAGTTTTTTAAACAAAACATATTAAAAACTCACATTGTCTGTAAAAATCGCCTCACAAAAAAAATTGGTGCTTTGTTTTTCCCTTAATCCTAACCTCTGTACAGTATCAGAAATTAGAGATCTTGGCGGTAACGACATTATTAGAGTCACCTTCAAGGGCCCTGTCGTTGAGTTGGGCATCCTCAATTCAACAGAGAATATCACCCTCAGACTGGTTGGCAGGGACCTCACACAAGAGGGCATCATCTGCCATGAGTATTCAGAAGTTTATAACATCATTCGAGAATATCCCCTATCGAAAAGCATCTTCTGGGAAGTAATGGAGAAGAAATTTACTGATGTCAAAGAAGGGTAATTAAGCTGATATACTAGGAATACAAAAACTTTATTTACCATAGCATTTTACATTTCCTCTCTCCTTAATCCCTCTTCAATTTCATGTACGGGGGGGGGGGGGGGGGGGGGGGGGGGGTGTTTCACAAATACTAAGATCGACTTTAAGTTAGACTTAGCTATGGCAGGCCCTGCATGCCACTTTTTGCTCTCACCATTTACTGGCATTGGTCTCTCAATGGACGTACAAATGATGGTCTCAAATCTACAGGATTTAAATTTTTGGATAATTCATTATTGAAGGAAAAGATATTATCTAAAGATCTTAATGGTGAGAGCAACCAGTGGCATGAATTGCCTGTCATAGTTAAGATGGACTTTAAGTCGATCTTAGTCTTTGTGAAACAACCCCTTGGTCTCCAATCCTCCATTTCCACAATGCTCAAAGCACCCTGAACAAACAGAGCTGGGATTACAGAGCATTCACTGCTGCTGCATCCCGACTTTGGAACTCCCTTCCCCACTCAATCCAAATCTCTCTCTCTCTCTCTCTCTCTCTCTCTCTCTCTTGATTGTCTATCCTGTAAACTCTGCATCGTTTTGTGAGCTTCATGGATGAGTTGATGTGTAAAGCACTTTATTTTATGCAATACTTCCACTATTCATGACAATCTTACTCCAGACGTAACTTTGCCCGATCCTCTCACATCATCATCCCTCGAGACGATCTAACCTACCACGCGAGATGAGATCCAATCACTGCTGCACTGACTTCCATTTAGAGACACATAGAAGTCAGCACTCATGGGGAATTCGACACCGTTAGGGTGTTTACTCAATAACGGGTGTTGTCAATCACCAGGGTTAGCCTTCAGTTTTATGACCATTAGACCTTATGTAGTGCTTTGCTTTTCTCTCACCCAAAGACTTTCCGAGAGACTAGGGGGTAATTCTTAACTGGACTAGGGGTTTATAACTGTACAGTTTGGCGCCTAACAATTAAGTCTCATATTATTATTTCGACTGCATCATATATTATTTAATTGACAACTGTTGTTTTATCAATTTTCATCTCTTAGATGTGGTGATAATACCAGTTATGAGGTGAGTTTTGAGAGCAACATTGATGAGTTGGTGACCCTCCAGACCGAACATACCATCTTACCCTCGTCATCAAAGGAAGAGGTCATTTGGGCAGCTATTATCTTAGTGGGTGTTTATGTCCTGATCGGTTTTGAGGTATGTGCTAGTATACAAAATATTTCATGTTTGTGAGAGCTTCAGCGAATATGTAATATTAAATTTAATATCAAATCAAGTAATTACATGTAACTTGGACAGAGTAAGAAAGATGAAAGGCAAATACTGATAAGTGGGCATTAAACAAAAAATGTATTTTTTAGATGTTTTATGCTGGTGTCTAGTGATCCTGCATTCTTAAATAAAATTTGATCAATTGTTTTATTATCTGGAGTAGTCGCCTATAAATACCTGCTTACCAGCGATGGCTTAGTGTCTTTGGAATATGAATTATTGTTATGTTATTGGATCTTAGTCTAAAATTGGAGTGTTTAAGGACGTGTTGTTGACAGTTTCCATGTGCAGTATGTCATAAATCACTGACACTGGCCTTGGTTGAAATACCATAAAATGGGTGCTGATCGTCTCACACACAGTGAAGTTTGATGGTACACAAAGAAATAGTCCCCAGTCTCTTGGAGCTCTTCAGGTGAGGGAATTTACGATGATGAACCTTTCTTATTGGGCAGTTGGTAGAGGATGCAGTACATGACATTAGACTTGTTGGTTATGAGGGTGAAGGTAACTCCTGGTAATTGATAACATCTGTTATTGGGTGAATCCCGAATGGTGTTGAATTCACCACGAGAACCCATGTTTATGTGTCTTTTGCACGAATAAGACAGGTAAGGTATGGAGGAGAAAGATTGTTTATAGAGACTCGGAAAGTGTAGCAGTCTGTTTATTCTTTGTTGTTTTGTTGACAGTTAATACACAGGACCACCGCAGCCATGTTAGGATCTTTTGCCACGCTAGCCGTGTTGACCAGCTACAACCAACGTCCACCTCTAGAGGAAGTGATGACCTGGTTGGACTATGATGTTCTTGCTCTACTCTGGGGAATGGTCAGTAGGAGATGCCCCCATCTTTGCTTTGGTGACCATTGCTTCTGGGGGGTGTTTCACAAAGATCCTAAGTTGAACTTAACACTAAGTTGGACTTAGAAATTATGGAGAGCCATTTGTAGCCTTAAAATAGAATATACTCAAAAGCGAAAATTCAAGTATTTTAGACTTTTCATGAATTCCACATAAAGAACATGAAATCTCCTTGATATATGAAAATAAGAATGATTTGAATTAACATTTTATGCCTTTTAAAATAACTTTAACAAAATATTTTCAAAGATGCTAACAGCTTTCCATAATTTTAAAGTCCAACTTAGAGATAAGTTCAATTTAGGATCTTTGTGAAACACCCCCTGGCTTTATTTCATTGATGATATAGGGTTAGGGTCGTAAGGGGTTCCTCCCTAAATACTGACAGTAGTAGAAGTAGCAGTGGTAGTAGCAGTAGTAGTAGTTGGAGTAGTACTATAATATTATTTTTGTTGCTGTTGTTGTTTTTGTTATTATTAGTATTATTCATTTGCTCTTTGCAGATGACCATAGTAGCCATCTTTTCTGAGACAGGCTTCTTTGACTACTGTGCCCTGCTCTCCTACAAGTGGGCTAAAGGCAAGATCTGGACACTGGTCACCATTCTTTGTCTCTTCTCGGGAATCGTTTCTGCCTTCCTGGACAACGTCACAACCATTCTACTCATGACTCCTGTCACTATCAGGTATTTGATTGGTCTATTGCATATCACCTGATCTACACTGTTGTTGTTGTTTGTTGTTGTTGTTGTTGTTGAGTTTATCGGCGCTATCCATCGATTCCATTGATTTCCGCCAGGCTGTGTGTGAGGGCGTCTTGCTCTCACTTCTGCTGCTCTATGTTTCTGTGATTCTGATACTTGCCAGGTGTGTGAGATAAAATTTACCTTGACCTTTGTTATTGGCGAAGTGCAAGTTTATGGAGGATTAATGTGCTCGTTACTCATTATTTGTTAGTCATTTAATGTTAGAGCTGGTTGGAATTAATATCATGTTTTTGTGTCAATTTATAGAGTTAATGATAAATAATGTGTCTTATGTTTAATAATAGTACCGTATTTGCCGGCCTAAAGGCCGCAGTATTTTTGGAAGAGAAAATATCAAAAAGTCGGGGTGCGGCCTTTACGACGAAAGAGTAAAAAAAATTAAAAAAACAAAAGTCAAAACCAACACGAATTTGCACGTATGGGACTAGAAACGGTAAAATAACAATACCACTATGGTACAATGGTCCGTTTTTTTTTTTTTTTTTTTTTTCCCTCTTTGTAATGTCAAAGTTTGGGGTGCGGCCTTATCGCCGGCAAATACGGTATGCGCATTTAATAATCGGCTGTCATATTCATTCCTGGAATTTTTGTGGGTTCTGGTGGCAATTCTCCACGGTCAATATCTTACTACTACTGCTACCTCAACCTCGGCCTGTGGTCTTGATGAAATATCGCGTTACTCAGGAAATTCTGAATTTGAAAGTTGATATATTTTGTCATATTGAACTCTGGAGCATTCATTATTTGTTCTCTTTTTGTTTTTCTTGCAGCCTTTGCGAGGTACTCAACATTGATCCTAGACACGTATTGATAGCCGAGGTAATTTTCTCGAACATCGGAGGGACGGCCACGGCAATCGGAGATCCTCCAAATGTCATCATTGTTGCCAACTCTGAAATCGAAGCAGCAGTGAGTATTGTCTCCAAATGCCACCAATTGACAACCTATTATGAATATTCCATTTTTTTTTCTTCATTTGAAAGACATTTCCAAAATAAATACCTTTCTGTTTCTGCATTTTGCAAAAGAATACATTAGTTAGTCTTGAGCGCTGGTATGGGCATTGAATGTCAAGAGAACATGACTATAATTTTCTTCTTGATTGCTAATCCTGCAGTAGAAAATGCAGTAGAATAAAAAGAACCCAACAAAAACTTCCTGGAAATCATCTTCAATAAAAAAAAATATTAAAAAACCTCTCATTTGTAGATACTTACCTTGATTTTCTTATCTTTCTATGCTCATTACTCGGCCCCTATACATTTTCTACCAAAATCGTTTGGCACATGTCATTTATTTGCAATCTTGAACATTCAATTTTGTTGTTTATTCTCTATCATTACCAGAACTCAAGTTTATCTTTAATATATGCTTGTCATCCTCACTTATTATAATATTATTAACCATGACAACTTTGAACATTATAAGTTTGTTATATTTCAGGATGTCAAGAAAACATAAAATATGGGATATTTTTTTTAAATTTATATTCAGTAAATGATTTTACAACAATTTTTTTCTTCAATCCTTTGTACATGAAAAGATGTAATAAATTCAAGCACTCTTCATGACAAATGTCATCATTATTTCATCTTCCTTCATTTTCATTTAGCTTTTTTGCTTTTTTGTATTATCTTCAAGTGTAATACTCTGTTTAATTTAAAATTCTTTGGAATAATATTACAATGGAACCTGTTTTGATGAACACTATGATGGCAAAGTCCTGTTTTAGCAAGAGCTTTTTCAGGTTCCATTTCCTTTTACACTATTGTTTTAAAGCTCTGGGTCCGTTGCACAAAACTTATTACCATTGATGGTAACTTTGCCATCAATGGTAACTACCATGCAAACCTTGATTTTGATTGGCTGTTGAGCCCTGTTACCATGGCAGTTATCATTGATGGCAAATTTACTATCAATGGTAAGTTTTACGCTATGGGCCCAGGTATAGCAAGGTTTCATTATAAGGTCATTTTCGTTTGTCAAAGGGAGTGTGTTAAAACATGGTCCCCTTTATTACATTAAGGTTATGAAATCTCACTTTATGTTATCATTTTGTGCACGTTGAGCTCAACAGTTGATTCATTCAGATTTTATCATGACATCTTTGTCTGTGTGCATCATTGATTTGCTTCAAAAAGACATTTATTTATTTATTTTAAATGGTTTAATTCATTTAAAACATTCCGCCCGATAGCCGAGTTGCAGTTTCTTTTTACAAAGTATATACATCAGTGACGAAGTAGAATTACACGTAATACATTATGCGTAATAACATTATGGTATTAAAATTCCAATTTGTTTTGTATACCGGCATATATTATATAATATATAATTGTGCTTCTACAACACCTGCTCCTGCTAGTATTGCTCAGCGATTCAGTACATTAATCAAACTCCAAATTCCAACCCCGGGCAAGAAACCTACTCCTCACCCAACCCCAACACTAAGCAAATTCAACCCCAACCCCACATCCCTGATGAAAAAAAGCCTTGAGCAACACGATAATTAATAACAAGGTCCCTTTCATAACAATATCAATTTGATGAAGTTTCACCTTTTGGTATAATATATGTTGCATGTTAAGCACGACATAATGCAATGACAGTATTAGAAATAGTTTTACTCATCCATATTTATTCATGACATCTTTGTATACATCACTGAATTGATTCAATTTGACAGGAAAACAGGTATCCTTATATATTGGTGAGTATTTGATGATCATTTTGAATTTCCCAAGTGAATGCTCTACTAGCTTTGGATGTTTCCTTTTCGTGCTATAGATTGGTGTTGCTTTGTTCTGAATTAATTGTGTTTATCCACTAATCTAGTATTGCATGTTGGTGATATGGTGCTAACGGTGTAACCTCGGTGCTAATGGTCTAACCTTGGCGCTAACAGTCTAACTTAGGTGTTAATGGTCTAAACTTGGTGTTAACAGTCTATTACCTTGGTGTGAACGGTGTAACCTTGGTGTGAACGGTACAACCTAGGTGTAACGGTCTAACCTTGGTGTTAACGGTCTATTACCTTGGTGTGAACGGTGTAACCTTGGTGTGAACGGTACAACCTTGGTGTTAACGGTCTAACCTTGGTGTTAACGGTCTATACCTTGGTGTGAATGGTGTAACCTTGGTGTGAACGGTACAACCTTGGTGTTAACGGTCTTTTACCTTGGTGTGAACAGTGTAACCTTGGTGTGAATGGTCTAACCTTGGTGTTAATGGTCTAACCTTGGTGTGAACGGTCTAACCTTGGTGTGAACGGTACAACCTTGGTATTAACAGTCTAACCTTGGTGTTACTAAAAGACTACAGTTGAGACTTCCGGGCATACATCTTTTTATTCCTGCTATTGGTAGAGGAGTGAAAATTACATAAAAATGTGATTTAGAAATATCAGAAGATAAATAAATTCCCCCCCCCCCCCCAAAAAAAAAAAGGTACGAGACTTTAATAGTTGAGGGTTTTTCCCTTAGCAAGAGCTGCATGGCAGTTAACTACCGGTAACAGTCATCTGTTGTGTATGTTCTTCCACTCATGCATACGAGCACTTTACTAGTCAACTCACAAGCTGATTTTTCTAGTGTAATTACGTTCTCTTGACTTGTGATACCTCTTTAAAAATGTGGTACTTAAAGGCCACATTTTACTGTTGTATATTAAACAGCATGGGACCTTTAAGATACAGAAGCGGAAGATATTTTCTTTGATTGCTTCCTGTAAATGTTTTCTCTCTGTTAGTGCTGAATTAATGTATAGCCATGTGCTAGTCAGTTATCCACCATAACAGTGCTCTAGGCATTATAAACCACCAAAAAATGTAACCGAATACTTTTTGTCTTACAATGAAAAAAAGTTTGTATGATAAGAGCTTCTTTTTTATTCTTGAAATTCATAATGGGCTCATTTAAAGTAAGATATTATTAAAAACTATTTGTATCAAGATGAAAGATGTTGATAAGACATGTTTTTGTGAAATCTTAGTTGTGAAACTTGTTTGTAAATTTTGGTGGCACTGTAATGGTCAAGGTATATGGTAACAGGAAGAGGTGTAATTTTAGTTTTATTCTTGTTGTCTACATATCTGTCTGTCTGTAATATTAATCTTCTTGTCATTTCTCCCGTTTGCATGAAAGTCCCTCCATCTCTAGCCTTTATGTTTTACATGCTTTACATTCATTTATTCCCTTTTTCCATTCTTTTGCCCCTTTGAAAGCTTCCAGTGACTAGCTCTTAAAATGCTGCATGGAGAACATGGAACATCGTGCATTGACTGGAAACTGAAATTGATGTGTTTTTCTAGGAAAACTAATACCTTCAAGTGTACCTATTACCTTAAAAATACTTTGTGTATAGCAATCAGCCTCAAGAAAACTTTACCCGTTTACATATTCTTTTTAGAGGACCTATAAAGATATGCTATCCATAATATATTTTGAGTAGTGCCCCAAGGGAGAAGGAACTAACAAGAATAACAAAAATTACCAGTAATGATATTTTTGTACACGGTTAATGGGAGAGTTATCCACGTGTGACGTTCTACATCACAATCTGAACTACCAATTTGAGATTCGCATAGACTTAGTGATCTCATATTTCAAACATTCATAACTGCCTTACTATTGGTCCGATTCATTTCAAACTTTTGCCATTCTGTTTCTGTTATTTTTCTGCTTTCATACGAATCAACTTATTACAAGGCTGGCCGGGATTGCCCTTTAATTGTTTTCAGATTTATTATACTTTATTTGAGCAATGTAGCATGAAAAGAAATTGTTATTGTTGCCAATTTGAAAAGCAGCATGTGAGCAGTTTAGCCCGGCCTTGAAAAATCCTGTCTTGATTAGGTGAAAGGTATGGGCATAATGTTGGCCCTGTAAGTGAAGTCTACACTTAAAGACCGTCAATACTACTGGGCCAGAAGGGATTAGACGACACAGCGAGGTCACTGACAGGTGGCGATCTCATTAACTCAGCTCTCAACTAACATAAGAAAAAGAGGATCATGGGGGACCAACAGGCACCGATTGGGGAAGTTTTCTATATAGAGGGAGCAAGTAGCTACAAGCAGGACAGTGGGGCTTCAATGATTTATAACATCTTTTTTGGATGAATCCCTCATGGTGTTGAATCCCCTAAGGGAACCCAAGATTATGTGACATGAAATGTAATGCTTTTTGCATTGTTAGAATGGGTTGAATACTCAGAAGTTTGTTCACGTTCCTCATGCTTGCACTTTTGCCTTTGGCATGTACTGGACTGGGATTTGAACTAAGAACCTCTGGTGTCGGGGCATGATTAAAAACCACCCTCTTGACTACCATCAATTGCTTTCCTCATTTTCTATTTTTGTTATTTGTGTATATTGTATAATTTTTCAAATAGGGTGACTCTTTATATAAGGATTATGTTTCCTTTCAGGTTGCAACCTATTTAGTTTATTTTATGTCCTTGTCCAATATGTTCGTAATGTGTATTTCATGTTATAAAGCTGATTGTTATATGAATTTATGTTGTCTTTTTAACTGAATGAAATAAAATTGAATTGAATTGAATTTTCTGTTTATATTACCTCCGCAGGGCATAGGCTTTGCAAATTTTACACTTCATATGGCTTTGGGGATAGTCTTCTGTATGATCGCAGGGTATGGAGCCCTAAGGCTGCTCTATAGAGGCATCAATCTCCATTCTATGGAGCCGAAAGCTATCAGAGGTAAGCAGGCTTAAAGAGAAGGTTGAGTTCTGGGTAGAGGTGAAAAATAATTTTTTCGATCTGGCGCTGCTCAGTGGCTGCCAGGCTCACGATCAATTGGGCAAAAAGAATTTCCATTTTCGGTTTAACTTAATAAAATTTTGAGTGGACTATTATTATTATTATTATTGTTATTATTATTATTATTGTTATTATGCAAGTGTGGAAAAACATCAGATAAAAAATGTTCACTGAAAAGCATTCTAAATATTGTTATCATTTTGATGATTCCAGAACCTTGCAGTACACACCAATACTGAAATGCTAGATGATCAACCTTTTCTGATCAATATTCCACAACATTTCTTTCACAATGCAATTGCATGATGAGAACTCTACTTTATCTTTAACATGACATTGCTCCTACGTTTTGTGCATATCCATTGTCTAGCCTTGCATGTTTGAAGGCATGCATCTTCTATTGATTTTTTTTAATGCAAACACTTGTTGCTGCGCACCTAATATTCTAAATATTGAGCCTACCTTCAGGGGGTGATTATCTGTCAGGTTTCAACACACTTTGAATGTGAGTCAAGGTTGTCTCGATCGACACAAACACTTGTATTGAGCTGTTACCTCATCTGTAGGAAATTAAAATAAACTGATTGACTGTAAGGTGTAGGGCTTTTGCAACTTTTCATTCCCCAGTTCTTTAATCTTCATTCTCTACAACTACTTATACACATTTTGTTTAATTCCCATCTTTTCTCCATAGAATTGAAGCATGAGATTGAGATATGGCGTCGGGCAGCAGTACGGATCATGGTAGCGTCCAAAGAAGAGAATACAGTCAAAGCTTTACTACTCCAGAAAGTCTCCCAACTTGAAACACAACTCAGAAACCAAATATATGAACAGAGGTAAAGGCAGAAACGGATTATAATAGAAAGAAGGAGAAAAATACTTTTCCATTCTTGTTTAGCACATATCACATATTACAATGATATAAGGTTTCTATTTACTTCTTTTGGACTGTGGATATTATTACCCCAGCTTTAGCTCTGTCAACTGTAGCACTCGTTGAATTCAAGGAATAAATCCTACCAGGTACCCATTTCCCATTGATAAATTGATAATAGAAGGAAGGAAAAGAATACTACCGGTATTCTATTCTTGTATAGCACATATCACATATTACAATGATATAAAGTCTCTATGTACTTCTTAAGGACTGTGAATATTATTACCCCAAACTTTAGCTCTGCCAACTGTTACACTTGCTGAATTCAAGGAATAAATCCTACCAGGTACCCATTTCCCAGCATTTATGCTTTCTTAGCAGCCAGGTAAAATAACCACCACCACAAACCACCACAAACCACCACAAACCACCACAAACCACCACAAACCACCACAAACCACCACAAACCACCTCAAACCACCTCAAACCACCACAAACCACCACAAACCACCACAAACCACCTCAAACCACCACAAACCACCACAAACCACCACAAACCACCACAAACCACCACATACCACCACAAACCACCACACCTGGTTCAAGTGTGATAAATGTAAATTAACGTCCTACCAATAATACCAGAGTGCTGCGGCAAGTATTTGAACCCTGTACCTTGTGGTTCACAGTCTTTTTATCCACTAGACCGCAACACCTCTATGCTGGAATGTGATGTACTAGGGTAGTATTCTGAAAATAATTCAAATTTTCAGTTTTAGCAGTTTCATTGTTTAATAGTGACTGGGCATAGGGGCTGCATATCATCTGCTGCCCTCGAGAAGGTTGTAAGAGTAATGCACATGTAATGTCAATGACAGTATTGGCCATTTTTGCGGACAGCTGATGATATGTAGAAGACATGTGCGATAAGACCTGATGAAAAGTTATCGTCAAATTCACAAAAATATGTCTAGGTGTGCACATCAATCTCCTTGTACGCGCCAGATGAAGACTTTTTTGCACAGGGAAATTGTGCAGGGTCATGTGGTGTCATTTGACCAATTACCTAAATTGAAAACCCGTTTTATTACAGGAGATGATTAAACACTAATGTCACCTTTTTCTCATCTCAGCCAGAAATCAGAATTACCTTTAATTAACTGGTTTATGTTGAACTATTATATTTGTTAAAGTATTTTCCATCTTTGGTTTCACATTTTTCAGACATACTGCTAATGAAGATGTCAACTGGAGGGAAAAACTGCAAGATTTAGAACAAAGGGTAAATATAATGTCAACTCGATGCATTTAAAAAAATCTCATGCATTGGTTATAATAGTAAGAAATGTTCCTTATAAAGTGCTTAACCAGTTTAATACAAACTAGTTGACGGATTGCAGGCTTTGTGGGTGTGCGCCTGTAATCCAGCTAACAATGGAAGTTACAAACTGATTCAGCCGAGGATGCAGGTTCGAATCTGAGTCACGTCTATCGGATGGTGACGTTAAAGATCGGTCCCTAGACGTAAATAATCATATCTGATTGATATACGCCTCTGTAAAAACTCAAATACACACACACACACAACCAACCAAAGCACTTACAGTATTATCATTACCTTGGTCACTTGATTCAATTACTATTCCACACATTCCAGTGCACATTCTCCACTCCCGGGGAACATTCCAATTAGTCACCTTTTTACGAGCATACAAATGCTTATCCTTTCGCATTGATCTTTGCATCCTACCGGGTACCCGTTTAGCACCTGGGTGGAAAGCAGCAATGTAGATAAAATGCCTTGCTCAAGGATATATTTGTCGTGCTGAGGGGTGTTTCACAAAGACTAAGATCGACTTTAAGTTGGACTTAACTATGGCAGGCCATTAATGCCACAATTTTCTCTCATCATTTACTGGCATTGGTCTCTCAATTGAAGGAAAAAATATTATCTAAAGATCATAATTGAGAAAACAATGGTGAGAGCAACCAGTGGCATGAAGGGCCTGCCATAGTTAAGTCCAACTTAAAGATGATCTTAGTCTTTGTGAAACATCCCCCCCCCCCCCTCCCTGGTGTTCGAACCCACATTTGCATTCCCATTGAGGTGATTAAACAACTCAACTATGACACCTCTTGGTGTTTAACCTACCTGGTATTCAGGACAAGAATGGAATAATCAGTGTTCCTTCTTCAAATTGGCATCACTGGTATCCTACGCCTATTGCTGCATATTACTGAAAGTCATGTATTTGTCAAAAACTTTAAATGTCGCCATTTTATAAGCATGTTTACCTTTTACAAAACATTTACCTTTTAAATTATTGTAGTATGGTACTATGTACACTGTATTATACACTGTATTTACTTTACATTTTGTTTACAGGTTGCTTGTACAGTGCCATAGAGAAGCTTACTTTATAAACACTGCATGATTGTTATTATCCATCTTCTTTTTATCCGCAGTACCGCATCACAGATCATGTCTTATTGGCGAAATGCAGCTTCGTATTGCTAGTCACAATACTCTTATTCTTCATTCATTCAGTAGTAGACACCATTTACTTAGATCTTGGTAAGTTTATTTTATCATGATTGTTATGATTATATGGATTTTTACTGAGAAAATTGTAATTCATGTTATTACGGTGACAACTTGAAGAGCATTGAAGCCATTCAAACTAAATTTAGATGAATATGTATGAGCATGCAAGGATGAAGCCATTAGATTTTGGGTGAAAGAGGTCAAAGGTGAAAGGTCACAGGGTCATAAAGGTGTCCGAAAAATACCAGAAAAAATAACTTGTTATTGTGATAACTTGAAAAGCATTAGAGGAAACCAAACCAGACACAGATGAAGTATGTGTGAGCATGCAAGGATGAAGTGATTAGATTTAGAGTGGAAAAGGTCAAAGTTCACAGGGTCATAAAGGTGTCCAAAAATACCAGAAAATACAACCTTAATGCTATAACTTGTAATCATTGAATCTAATCAAACCAAGCTTGGATGAGGTATATGTGAGGAAGCAGGAATGAACTAAATAGATTTTGGTGAAATAGGTCAAAGATCACAGGTCATAAACCCCAGAAAATATGTTATTACTGTGATAATTTAACAAAAAAATAAACCAATGTCAAACAAACTGTTATGATAGTATTGATTATAATTACGTTATTGTTAAGAGTCTCAGCATCAGTTTCTTAAAGAAGACAACTAGAAATTGAATTGATGTATATGCATGTATTATTTTGAAGTGATGTGATATGGACTCATTTTACAGGGAGTTGTAGGATCCAGATGTTATGAAGAGAATTGTAAAGTACATTTTCTTATTTTCCAACAACTTCTTTTTCAGGTTGGATAGCTGTTATTGGAGCAGTAGCTATCCTTCTTTTAGCGGATGTGCATGATATTGAGAATGTTATGCATCGTGTGGAATGGGCTACCTTGCTCTTTTTTGCAGCTCTTTTTGTTCTCATGGAGGTGGGTGTTAATATTTTTTAATGGGGGAGAGGAGGATGAGGGGAAGAGGAAGGGGACAAAAAGGAAGGGGGAGGGGAAGGAAGATGTGCTTGGTATTGAGAATGTTATGCATAATGTGGAATGTATTACTTTGTCCCTTTTTGCAGCTCTTTTTATCATGGAGGTGGGTCTTTATATTTGTTAATGGGGGAGACCTTTGAGAGGAGGATGAGGGGATGAGGAAGGGGACAAAAAGGAAGGGCGGAGGGGGGAAGGAAGATGTTCTTGATATTGAGAATGTTATGCATCGTGTGGAATGGCAACTTTGCTCTTCTTTGCAGCTCTTTTCATTGTGGTGGAAGTGGGTATCAAGAAATGTTGTAAAGGAGGGGAGGAGGAGGAGGGGAGACGAAGGGAGGGGGCAAGGAGGAGGATGTGCATGATATTGAGAATGTTTTGCAACTTTCTTTGTTTTGGAAGAGCTAGGTCTTCATTTTGATGATGGTTGATTCCAAGAATTGTTTTTAAAAGAAGGAAAAAAATTACTAGTATCATCATCATCATCATCATTATGTCACGTTGTTTTGATTATACAGGGTTTAACAGAGCTTGGTCTGATTGAATACATTGGTAACTTTGTGGCTGGTATCATAGAGGTAAGTGTGTCCTGCTTTCCCTGCATATAAAGGCATCGTTTAACAATGATAAATCTGAGATGCATTGCCCTACGTGTTATCACTGTTTGCGCTTCAAAATGACCAAGAACTGCCCCAAAAAAGTAAAAATCTTTGAGTGATGGGTTTTTCCATACTCGTTTTCCCCAACTGTAGTGTTATGAAAACCGTTAAAAAACTGTTAGAATAACGCAAAATTTGGTTTTGATTTCCAATCATTAATATATCTTGATAATCAGACAGGCGATCGGCTTGTAAAAGTCATGGGGTTCCTGACTGACCTAAAGATTTATAATTATCATTGCAGCATGAGTTAAATCAAAGATTTTGTTTCAGAATCTGAGACAAAGTTACCGGATCAATGTCAATGTTTTGTCAATTTATTTTTTGTATCCACTATGGTTTATCAAAGCAATAAAAACTCCTTTTTTTAAACTTTTTGTTTAAAAGAGTGAACAAATTCAAACAAAGGGGTCATATTTTCTCAATTTTTGCAAACGTGTGAATATGGTGTACACATTTTTGCAAAAGTAGGGTACTTTTTGTCATTGTGTACTCAATAAGCCTAAATGCGGTTATTTTGTATCCATTTTGAGCCAGAAATGGGTCATACTTTGTGGAAATGTTCTTGAAAGTATGCAAATAAGGGGGCCATTTTTTACTCCGCTACACTTCAAAGTCAAAGCGTCAAAGTAAGAAAATGGTTTGTATGTTTTTTCCTGACTGCTAAGAAAGCATGTGTATGCTTGTAAGTAAGCAACCAGATGGCTTTAAGTCCTCTATGAGGGACTTGGCAATGAGATTAATGCCTTAGCAAAGGGGCATTAGTGCATGGTCTTGGTTTTGAACCTGGGACCTTCCGGTTACAGGACCACTGCTCTACCACTGCGCCATTGCGCCTTGCTGAGAAAACCGAAATTCATGTTTGTTTTTAACCCTAGGATGTGCCTTCAGAAGCGAGACTGGCTGTAGCTCTTATTCTCATACTATGGGTGTCAGCCTTAGCTTCATCTTTCATCGACAACATACCATTCACAACGGCCATGGTGAGTAGATACCTCTCTCTCTCACTCATCTCACTTCCTTTATGGCTTGCACCATGACATGGGAAAAGGCAGTTGTATACTTTTAGTTTTAAAGTGTAAATGAATGGTAAAGGCTGGTTCAGATATGACTTGGTAAATCACTGCAAGAACATTTTCGATATATTACCTTTATCTGACCGAAAATGAGAAAATTTATACTGCATGCTCATCCTAAATGTATGAGACAGATTGATTTTGAAACGATTTATAGTCATAGTTATGATCTTTTATCATTCAAATGGGATTAGCTGTAATGAGAATTATTCTTCATACTTTAACAGTTCTGAGTAAAAGCTTTGAGTACCTTTGCAGTTACGTGTAGATTTTCTCGAACTTTAATATCATTTGTGCTTTTGACAGTCAGGGGCCAGTTTCTCAAACCCCTTGTAACAACACATGCTTCAATGGTATGTCAACAAACCTAGACTCATGATGGATCAAGGAACTGGCTCCTGAAACTAAAAATCCTATTGGAAGATTTCAACATCTTTTTATATTTCCATATTTATCAGATCCCTATTATCCTTGACCTTGCGGAGCGAGAGGAGTTAGGGCTCCCTCTGCAGCCCTTAGTGTGGGCGTTGGCCTTTGGGGCATGCCTAGGAGGCAACGGAACACTCATCGGAGCCTCAGCTAATGTGGTGTGTGCTGGGATAGCCGATCAACATGGTTATGGCTTTACTTTCTACGACTTCTTTAAGTAAGTTTCATTATAAGGAACATCTTTTACCAATGCCAGCTTTTGTATATATACATTCAAGACTAAGATTAAGATTGTTTTCAGAATACTACTCCAGAACTTCTGACATGACTGATGATGATAGATCACTGCTCATGTAATCTACTTCAAGTTCACAAGATGTTTCAGATTTAACTTTGTCTTTATCTCTTCATGAACCAATAATCAGTCTTATGTTATTTGATTTTTTATGACAATTACCATCGTTTACTATCTTTAAAGATATATGTATAATGTTTGTGTATATCTTAAATCAAAGTTCCCCACTACTGCCCTTTCATTTGGAAATTTTTGCAATAATTCATTTTATATTTATAATAATCAATAATTCATTTATATTTATGGTATTTCTACTTTTGTATATTGTATTTTTTTTTTTCTGCCGTAAAACAATATCACAATTCGGCACTCCGGCTGTAAACAATAAATCTTGAATCTTAAATCTTGAATCTTCTTCCTTTACTAGGGTCGGGTTTCCCATGATGCTTTGCACCACCTTCGTTGCCATGATCTACCTCTTGATCTGTCATGTGGCGTTTGAGTGGCACTAGCCTTCCTTCGATCAACACACCTGTAGATAGTATGCTTTAGCCTGATGCTGCAGTTTCGTTTTTACATGACTACCAAGGAAGCATATACAGTGAAACCTGTAAGTAAAGACCACTCAAAGGAGACAAATAAATGTCTTTACAGGCAGATGGTCTTTATGTACAGGTTCCTTTATTATAAGTTTCAATGAGAACAGATTTTAAGGGAAACTAGAAATGTGGTCTGTTTAGATATTAGACACTAGCGTACTGACTTTGTGTCAAACACTTGACCTCCTGATAACGAGACTGCTGCTCTTCCACTGCCTCCAGGGATATTATATCTTTATGTATCTACTTATTTTTTGTGTTTGAAGGTACCCTTCATTATTGTAAGCATTGAGTGTTTCATCATGGAGACGCTGTGGTGTTACTTCATATTCAAAGGTGTAGCACACAATCGTTTAGCTTGGTTGAAAATGATTTTGAAGTCCAGAAAGTTTTAATTAGACAATGACTCATTAAAAGAGACTTTTTTCTGTTTGGGAAATTGTTAGAAACACAAGACAGAGAGAATATTGTGGATTGTCTTTTTACTTCTAAATTGAATGGAATTCTCCATTAGAAAAAGTACAAAATAAAAAGTAAAATGCATTTTTCTATTCTTCTTTTCTTATTTTTGTACTCGTACAGTCTACCGGGTAGATGTGTTTATATTTAATGGGATTTGAATTTATCGCTTTTGTATTGTTCTGTATTATGTTAAATGAAATTTTGCATTTAGCAATGAAAGAATTGTTTGAACTAGTACACATTTGCGAAAAGTGAAAGCTACCAATTAAATGAAATATTTGCAAATAAGATGTATATATTCATACGTATAAATTGATATGTGGTGTTATACAAGTACTTTACCTAAAGCAAGACAATGCTATTTTGTGTGCTTTAGGCTTTGATTTTCTATTATACAATAGTGCCTTAATTAAGAGGAAAACCATTGATGAATTTGTCTGTTTGTTTGAAGTAAATGTTGTGTCATCAGGTGTTAATCTTGGTCACAGAGTTATTATGATTATTATTAGATAAAGAACCATCATGCTGATATATGTAGCTTTCCATGACACTCGTGATTACTGAAATATGAAAACAGAAATCATGTGCTCTGATTGTGCATCTTTTTTTTTCTTCGTTTGAATATTATTGTTCAATGGCATGTAGATCTATTTTTGTGTACATTTGTAGTAGAATGTTTATAGATATTCTGAAATGTTATTACTAATGAAGTGCATACAATTTACATCGCCTGGTAAAACATGTTCCTCATTGGAAATTTCTGTAAACTAAAGAGGGGCATGTGTGTGTGTGCGTAGGTAAACGCCAGCAACCGCGGACCACTCCATAGAAAACTACCTCAAACCGCGGACGTACCTGCAATGGGGGACCGTCCACGGTTGCGATACCGGTTCCGCCGTATCAAATTTACGACGTAGGGGGCGTTTGAATATTAAATGTCACAGCGTGTAGGCAACATCAACTGGATCAATCCTAAGGGGATCGCGAAATGTCACAGCGCCCCCTTCGATGACTGCGCGGGAGAGGCGCTCGCTACCTGATCATCCCATAGCAGGTACGTCCGCGGTTTGATGTAGTTTTCTATGGAGTGGTCCGCGGTGGTGGGCGATTACCTACGCACACACACACAAGTACTACACTTGGTCCACGGTTTGCACCATAATCGTGTAGTGGTGATTGTGGGTGATTTTTTTCTCTGTTGGTGTGTGTATGTGGGTGTGTCTGTATCATGTTTAATTAGGTTTTTATAGACTTGGATCAATTAGACTATATTATTTACATCTAAGGACTGACCTCCAATGTCACCAGCGAATCAATGTGAGTTGTTGCCAATTTAGTACTCAAATTGGTGACTTGTGATTCCATACATAAGCATGTTTTCCTATGCAATAAAATTGACAACTCTATGCTGCTGTGGACATTGCATTCAATTTAGCAAGTGTTACTGCAATAATAATAATAATGATAATAATAATGAAAATGGTGATGACGATTATAGTTATACTAAGGATATCAATAATACTTATACAATGAAACCTGTCTATAAAGACCACCCAAGAGAGACAAGAAAAATGGTCTTTATAGGCAGGTGGTTTTTATGTACAGGTTCCTTTAATACATGTTTCAATGAGAAACCATTCTCAAGGGAAACAGAATATGTGGTCTTTGTAGACAGGTGGTCACTAAAGCAGGTTTGACTGTACTACTTCTACTGATGATAGTAACGACAATAATGATAATAGTAATATTTATAATACTACAATAATAGTTTCATTTATATAATGCTTTCTATGTAGAGCTATATTCCATTGTAAACAAAATTAACTTGAACACAATCATGTTATAGATACAAATGTATGCATTTAAACTATTTTGGATCATCATAAGGGAAAAATATATCATATGTATTGCTGCCAATTAGAGGAATACATATTGTGATTTATGTTTATGATTTTTTTTTTACAGGATGCCTTTTTGTCTTTTGTTCTTCACGTATGTACAGTGTATTTTTATGATTGTTAAAGTCTATGTACAGAACTATCACACAGCGTTGAGAATTTCCAATAATTGCAATAATATTTAAAGAATTCCAAAGATCCCATTGAAATTGATCAGCTGATATTACTTTTATATTATATTAAGATATACATGTATATTCTGATGCTTTATATTTTGCTAATTGAAAAAGAATATTTCTGTATGTTTTCATTATATATTTTGTATATTGGAAATAATTTTGTGTCAGTAATAATGAAATGGCATTAAAAAATATGTACATTTAAATTTATTCTGATTCATGTAATGCATTCTGAATATAATATTGATGTAATGTCAAACTAATGAAGAATATAACAAAGGAATAGATACAAAACTTATGATTGGATCTGTTTGAAAATGTTCCTCTTTGTTTTATGAATTACAGATAGATTAATATTGTACAGTTGGACATCAGTTTGAGAGGTAGAGTTGAGTTCTGGTCATGCGATTGCATTGTGAAAGAAATTTGAAGGCGATTGGAAAAGGGTGATTATATATGTAGCACGTTAGTACTATGTGTATATTGGTCTCTACTACTGTGACCTTCCAAATCATCAAAATGATAAGAAATTGACTCGGCCTTGCTGAAAGTGCACTGTACACAGAAATACATGGAAATGAGATTACATAGACATGCTGGAGTGGAAGTGCCGTCCATCCAGTTATATCTTGTGTTCAAATATGACAAGGAGAGCCATTTGAAGACTTATGGTAATTGAAGAGCCATCCTTCTTCTCTTGGGCCATTTGCTCTATGATAACATTCTGTACTTGAACAAATTGCAATGAAAAAGCTCACAAATTGTCTTTCACCTTGCCCCAAAATCAAATTTCTCTTCAAATTTCTAACAAGAGGTAGTGATGGACACCACTTAAAAGGAAAATGAAACCAAACAAACTTTAGCTGATAGCCATATTAAAAATTGTGAGCCAGTTGATACATCATTCTTTAAATTACTCCTTTTTGATTAATTAGCAAGAAAAACAAGCACTCCTAAGTTAGCAGTTTCCTTGCTAGCCGTTTTCCCATGCCGGGAGTCGCAATTTGGATAAAAATAGTAATGTCAGAGTAGTTAAACTTGTGAGATACCCACTGACCTGTATTTTAGTTACAACGTAGGACACTCACCTGTGAAATGAATGAAAATGTGATGGATGAAATATTTCTTAGTTAAGGTATTAAAAAATGCCATTCATTTAAACAAGTCTTCAGATCGCATTTTAGATTTCAAACACATCATTTCGTATACATATTTGTTTTATTTTGTCCACAGTCCGCTTAACAAGGTTGTCTCCTTCATAAGATTTAACAAGAGAATGTATAATAAAAACAATGATAGACATGAAATATAGTATAGTGTTATAGAATATAGTGAGGGTGATTTGGTTTTTTGTTATGTCCAAACTATTCCAAAATGAGGGGCATGTAGGCCCGAGGTTATTTTTGTTGAGAGCCTAAACTGTACGCATAGAGAAGTTTGGTTTGGCTTGGTTTTATTGACGATCATAACGTATGAAATACATTGTACAAACTATTACAAACATCATAACATATAAAGAAACATGAACAATAAAAGGACTATTCTGAAAAGAATAAAATATATCAATTGAAGTGAAGGTCGAGGGATCACCAGCTTCAGATTAACCGACACAGTTGATCTGTTCTTCCTCGGGTTCCCAAAATAACTACAATAAATTGATTAATTAATTAATCAATGAAAATAATAATAACATGGACAAAATCCATGAAAACGAGTGTGTACATAATTGACTAACATCATAACAACAACTATATATATATATATATATATATTCCCAGAAAACTACACCACCCACCCTTCCCATCCCCTGGCTTAATTTAATTTCAGCTGTATTGAAGGGTCTATTATCAGAAAATAAAATATACTTATGATTCATGGTTTATAATCCATTTTATTTGTTCTTTCACAAACATTTGTATATAGGATTTGAAAAAAAAGTAACAGGAACAGTAGAGTATCAATAAAACAAACATAACTTGAAGTGCAATATTACTATTCAACATACAACTCTTGTCATTAATAAACGAAATTCTATACAAAATTACTTATATGTTATCTCATGTTCTGTACATGAAAGAAAGAGGAGACCTTGAAACTGGGCTTGTCAGAGCAAGGTCCCCAAAATTAATATAATACCTGAATGCTTTACTTACTTTGAAGAAAAGAGAAGAAAAAAACGAAACTACCTTATAAGACTAGAAATAATTACACATGGGAAATATATTTACAAAAGAGATAGATTGATATATATATATGAACATGGGAAGATATATACAAAAGGATGGAGAGCGACAGCGCAAAACGGAACAAAACAACAACAAAGAAAAGTTGAGAAAGAAGAAAGTTATATTTAGGGGAAATGGTGATGGGGAAGAAATAGAAGAGAGAGAGAGAGAAAACAAAATGGGGGGGGGGGGGAGCACAATAGAGCAAAATGGAACAAAGCGAGTTTGCTATAGATGAAGAAATGTTGGTAAGGTAAGAGGGCCAGCCTGGAAAAGAGGGGGGGGGGTGCAGGCGCGGATCCAGGATTTCTTAGGGGGGGTGGCCCAACTTTTTTTTTTTTTTGCTCCCGAAAATTTGAAAATCGCGCCGGCCGAAAAGTCGCTCAGTGGGGGGGGGGGGGGGGGGGGGGGGGGTGGAGGTGGTAAGCGGACACTTTTTTTTTTTTTTTGAAGTCCCAAAAAAAATCGCAACGACTCAGCCAGCCGAAAAGTCGCTCAGTGGGGGGGGGGGGGGTAAGCGGACACTTTTTTTTTTTTTTGAAGTCCCAAAAAAAATCGCAACGACTCAGCCAGCCGAAAAGTCGCTCAGTGGGGGGGGGGGGGGGGGGGGGGTAGTGAGCACATTTTTTTTTTTTTTGGTCCTCTAAAATTTTTAATTTGCACCCCCCCCCCTTGAGCGCCAGGGGGGGGGGGGGCCCAACCCCCCAAAAAGGTAAAAATCGCGTGATTTTACATGATTTTTTTCTCAAGGGGGGGGGGGGGGGCCCGGGCCCCCCGGGCCCCCCCCCCCCCCTGGATCCGCCACTGGGGGGGTGTAGACAATAAGGCAAGAAAAAAAGTCATTACATACTATCATATGTGATGACATAGTTTTTACATCAAATATTTTCAGCATATTTACTCAATTAATTTCAGTTTGTGTTTAAAGACAGAGACACTTACAGATCGGGTGACATCAATAGGAAGTGAGTTCCATAATACAGATTACAGTTACACTTTTAGGCTACATATATATAGGTGAACATAGATTTTTGCCTGGTGGCGTAGGAGAGCCGGAATGTCAATATCTTTTTTTACAAACATTGGAATGAAAGCAGATCGCCCTCGCCTTTTTCTTCTCCTTCATTTTTTCTTCTTCTTAATGAATTCCTCCTGTTGGCGCAAAACTGTGCGAGTGCACAAAATTACTGGGAAACAGTAACACTGTCAGAGATAGTCCATCTCTTTAGATAAGAGACACGAGAAGAATTAAATATGGAAATAAAGTGTACATAGATCTTGTGGTATAAGTGCAGATTGGCTCGGCCAATGTCAGAATCAGGGATAACAGTTGTCTTCCCTAGAATTATGCGATAAGTGCAGCAGACATTGAATTAGGTGTCATGGTGAGGAGCCTCTCCTGGAAGGGTATAGCGGTAGGCTGGTAATATACGCCGACCTCGCGGTGAAGTAGAGATCGAGGGCATTCTCTAATCATGTGCGTGACTGAACTGTCTCTTGCGAGTATCCACAGAAGCAACTTTTTAATAAGGCGGTTGTTTGCAGGCGCGGATGCAGGGGCGTCGAGCGCCCCCCCCCCCCCCAAAAAAAAAAAAAAACTGTGACCAGAAATTTACCTTTTACACAAAGGGGGCTCACTAACCCCCCCCCCCCCCCCCCCCCCTCCCCTCTGAGCGAAATATCGACCGGCACGATTTTCAAATTTCACCACACTAAATTTCAGATTCAGATTCAGATTAATTATATTGGTCCATTTGGAAATTCAGTTGTTGGCATTACATAAAGCACATGAACAATATACAATAGAAAATAATATACACAAATATACACACAGTAGCAAATGTACAATGACATATTCATATGGAAACACGGATATAAATCGTTTTTACATAGTGGAATAATATAAGAAAATAGAATAAATAAATGGACTAAAACAATATTGAAAATGTACGCTTGCGTAGAATTCGAAAATAGTATTGTTATTATCTTTTATTATTATTATTATTACGTTATTATCATCATTATTATTATCATCATCATCATTATCAACAGTATATATTACATGTATCATTCTTTGTTACGGTTATATAGCTGATTTTTTTTTTCCTTCATAAATTAAACGGTATATAACTAAAACTTGGAATAACATATGATATCATAGGGTATTATTTATTTCTTTGCTAGTGATACTGGTACATTTGCTTGAAAAGGAAAGAAAAGCGTACAACGCAATTGATGATTAGTGAAGTGGCAAGATACAGGCTTTTTCAAATTGACTGGAGTTGTTCATTGTATTTACGAATTGATTTCAAATTTGGACCTCCCCCCTAAGAAATCCTGGATCCGCGCCTGGTTGTTTGTTGGGTATAGACGCCGGGGTAGATGCCACATAAAATATTTGGGTTCGAGATTGATTGCATGTCGTTGGAGGGGTGAGTGGGCAATTGATGGTAAGATGGGCACAGAGTGCATACATAAATATTAGTTGATATATAAATATCTCAATGTAAATTTATCAATCTGGTTTTGTTTAATGCATTATTTCTTTAAGCTGCTTACAGTAATATTAAATCTTTCGTTTATCAGTTAAAATCGATCATAATCATATGCTACATGTATATCATAAACAATTGTAACAACTTTGATGTACATTTGAATTTAAAAAATGAGTTGTTTACTACAAATAAAAAATTGGGAAGATCGTCATGATGGCATTGGCCGATCTAGCGGGTTAGTAACCCGTTCACACACCCGCCTCTTTCTTGAAATATAAGGTACAACTTATTTGTTTTTTTAAAGTGACTCGGTAACATTGTTGGAGGTTCATGGATAAAAATGCGTAATTTTTGTATGAAATATTACTTATTACATTCCTTTTACTGTACTTACCCTCTAACATGCACAAACAAAAAAATAATAATAATAATTCTCAAACCACAAAGATTCTCCCAACCATTTTTGAATTTTCCCAACCGTTTTCCATGAAAATAAGACATAAGACAGGCTTTTAAAAATCCTTCAACACTTAAATGTCTGGAATGGTATATAGAAGCAATTCATTGTTTTGTGACGATTTACATTCACCTAAAACGTAATTAAATTGTAACTACACTGTTGGTCATAATGGTGGAATTATTTTTTTAACCCCGATTTATGGAAAGATTTGAACAATGATTTATTCCTACTAGATCTAGATAATAGTATACATTCTCAGATTTTATTGAATAATAATTTGTGAGTGTTTGTTTTGCGTGACTGCTAAAGCATGTGTATGCTACTATGCTAATCTACTAATCTACTATGGGACCTATGTCCTTAAGTCGTAACTGACAGTAATGAGGAATAATTCCTCATTAAAAGGGCAATAATAAAGCATCATCGACACGGTTTTGATCCTAGGAGCTCACAGCAACGGGGCCATTGCTTAACCACTGAATCATGACTGTACGCAGCGGGGGCTAGGGTACGTCGCCGCCCCCACAAATACAAAAATACTAAGAAAATGCAATAATTTTTCAATCATTCATTGCATTTCCCCCCCCCCCGGTCTCCAACATTAAAAATTCCTCTGTAGGGCAATGCATTATGGGTCAAGGCATGCCCACATAGGTGATTTTTTAATCTTAGGGGTTGGGGCAAAATGCAATAAGTTATTGACAATTTATTGCATTTTCTTTGTTTTTTTGTATTTGTGGGGCGGCGACGTACCCTAGCCCCCGCTGCGTACAGTCGTGATTCAGTGGCTTAGCAATGGCCTCGTTACTGTGAGCCCCCAGGATAAAAACCGTGTCGATATGCTTTATTAGTGCCCTTTTATGAGGCATTATTCCTAATTACTGTCAGTTATGACTTAAGGACGTAGGTCCTCTAGTAGTAGGTATAGCACACCAAAAATAATTACAACAAACACAAGTTATTTAATGATTGCAAATGATCAAGCTTTATGAAAGCTTCAAAAAAACAAAAAACAGAATTGAAATCGGTCAATGCGTTGTGATTTTATACCATTTTTTTGATATCGCAAAATTACCGAAAAACCTGCCTGAAATGGTCAAATTGTCAAAAATGGCATAATTCGACAAAGTTGACAACTTAATTCATCACTTTCTGGGACACAAATAATAAATTAAATTATCAGACACTAAAATATCATCTTTGTGGTAAAAAATACAAAAAAGAAAATTCATATATCTATTACAGTTTTGAAAACAGAAGCCAACAAATTTTTGCCACTTTTACGAATCTGCAGATATAAAAAAGTTGTGAAAATAACTAAGTCCGCCTAATTAATATGCGCATAATGTAATCAAATCAAAACCGAACATGATACATCAGTGAAACCTATGTATATCAGACAGGTATGGAAATATATTTCATTTGTAATAAAATAAAATCATGAATATTCATCAAATATGCAAATTAGGTCATTTCAGCTAATTATATATTCGCGCACTCATTATGCAAATTAGGAAAGTCAAACTGTTCATTTTTGGGGCATTTTTTAAATCATATATTCATAGATCATATTTACACCAAATATTGACCTTAAATTCCTAATATATTTGCAATGCCAATACAATATGGCGATGGAAATTACTTGGATCACCGTCACAGCTATTTCCTCATGTGTTTCACAAATAATTCAGAAAAACCGATTATATGATAAGAATTTGTAGACTTTCAGCTATATCACAGTATATCTGCCTTTTTCAAAGATGTCAGATTTGAGGATTTATGACGATTTATGACGATTTTCCGAGATACCACACAACAACAACAACATAACATTCCACAGGGACTGAATTTCAGAGTGGCAGAAACTTTAGTGACCCCAGTACAGTTGTGGCTACCTTGAGTGTAAATAACAAATTAATTCAATGAGTGAAACACATGAGGATATTGCATTTTTGTAGGGGAGTTTTATACATTGAGGTGCATTTTTGTCACCACGCAGAATAGCAGGGCGAGTCAATGGGCGATCAGTGGGCCATGTCACACATGGCTGAAAAGACAATATTCTAATTCAATAATTAACATATTTTCCACATGCCTATAACAATGAAACTACACAGAATTG
The DNA here is from genome assembly GCA_035222895.1 of Strongylocentrotus droebachiensis. Taxonomy (NCBI): domain Eukaryota; kingdom Metazoa; phylum Echinodermata; class Echinoidea; order Camarodonta; family Strongylocentrotidae; genus Strongylocentrotus; species Strongylocentrotus droebachiensis. Next base: position 7,488 of record JAVYIG010006323.1, on the reverse strand, counting down.
TAGTTAAAGGTATGCTTGAAATATATGTGAAATAAAAATTCAAAAATATATATATTTTGTTTTAATACATTTACAAAAATTGCTATTTCTACCAACTGACTGCTGTTGTGTGTGTGTGTTCGCGGGGCAGACTGTTTGCACAGGCAGTGTGATCACCCTACTAGTAGATTAGCATAGTAGCATACACATGCGTTAGCAGTCACGCAAAACTCACTATGAACATGACTGACAATGAGAGCGGACAAAATATACAGTTCCTCAGGTAGACAAAGGAACATCCCTTCACAGCTATTATGTAAAAAGGTGAATATGCATGTGACACCTGTTCTACACATTTTTACATAATAGCAGTGAAGGGATGTTCCTTTGTCTACCTGAGGAACTGTATATTTTGTCCGCTCTCATTGTCAGTCATGTTCATAGTGACTAACACTCACAAATTATTATTCAATAAAATCAGAGAATGTATATTACTTTCTAGATCGAGTAGGAATAAATCATTGTTAAAACCTTTCCATAAATCGGGGTTTAAAAAAATTATTCCACCATTATGACCAACAGTGTATATATTTGGGAGAATTAAGGAATCGATCAGATAAGTTTTTCCTAATTTGTATCATTAATAATTAATGGTCTGTTTTCACTCAAAACTTTCACATTATCTTTAATTGTACATTTAGCATTGAAGACACTACCATAGCAACATTTTCTCGCATCTGAACAATGTCACCAAGTCCTTTAAAAGCTAAAGCTAAAATATACCTCGAAAATGTGTAGTTTGGTTGTACTTTTTTCTTTTTGTATGTTTTTTGCTGTTAGTTTTTCGTTTTTGTTTTTCTCTTCATGTCAGATATATCAAAAAATGGTGCCCCCAACCTTAAAAAAAAATATCCTGGAACCGCCCCTGATCCTAGCTGACGTCGGCTAGCTGTCTGATCATTTTAATACGATGGGCCTGTTATATTTAGTTCGACACACGTGACTTGATTGGCACACGCCTGGCTTGGATCGAAGCTCTTAAATATGTCGAGTACGCTTACGAGCGGGAACATGACCACGGCGCCGATCATGGTGCCGATGGTGGTGCAGCCTCCGAAGCACATCATGGACATTCGGGACCCACTGTCGGAGCGGAGAATCCAGCCGATGGTCGCCCGGCAGTAGGAGAAGAAGAGCCCCTGAATGATCCACGCTAGAACCTGTGTGATAATCACCATAACAATGTTATATTGTAATATTAAGAGTAAGAAGAAAGATGATCGTTAAGGCTTTCAAGAAATCAACTCAAGTGCACTTTCCTCCCATAGAAGTATTTGGCCTGAAATGCTTAATACGTCACTGTACATGTTCGCACGATCGCACATTCAAAATATGACGAAAAGGGCTATTGAAATCATTGATTGATAATGCCTTTATTGAATTTTCGAAAGACTTTGCGCGATCGGATGGTAATGATAAAATAACAAATTGATAAAGTTAGAAATATAATAGAAATGAAAAAGATTATAGTAGTAGTGGTAATAAAAGGCAAAGTGGGAACAAAATCGCATGAGTTAGATGAGTCTTGGATAGTTGCAGGACAAGTAATATAACCTCTCTATACAATATGTTAAAGCATTTTATTGAATTGAGTCTAGATTTGGGAATAATAAGTACACATTATTTTATCAATAATTGAGCGAAGATAATGAAGTCTTTCGTCTTCTTTGTGCATGGCTGAACATCAACGAACTGGAGTTAAATCTTTTGTCAACTCTGTTTGTTGCTACGGCAGGCAGCCAGTGAAAACGAATTAATTTACTAAAATTATGGAAATATAAGCATTACTTTAAACAAAGAGAACTTTGTTATTCCTGACTCATTTTTCCTGATTAAGGTGTCATATGAAAGGGCAGAAAATGAATTTTCTTTTTGAAATTCAGATACCGTTCGCCAAATGACTTTTTGGTACTCTTTCTTCAAATTGTTTTTAATCACTCATGCGTGAAATATGCAGTTGCATCAAATGAAAGAAGAGGATCTAAGCTTAACAAATATGTGTCAATTACTAATTATAATAATTTATTGTGATTAAGTTATGATAAAACATCGATAATTCTAGGTTTCGTTTTTTCTGGGACGCACTGCATATAATCTGACAATTAGGCATGCAGCGTGTCAATTTAGTGAGTCCCATCTTTCCTTCTAACCTGAACTTTCTTGAGGAGAAAAAGTAATTGCTACAAACTTGAAAACCCACCTTTTTGGAGAGTAATTTTTTTCAGAAAGCTTTTCGGCACATTCGCGCGGCTAACGAAAAAAAAGTCAGGTAAAAGTTTTAGGACCTCTATCTTTACCCCTGATGTAGTCAAATGCAACTTACAATTAAGGTTTGCCCAAAGGTGTGTTCTTGCAGCGGAGGGGTTGGGCTGAGGGATGCTGTCACGTAGCTCGTTGTTGGACGAATCATCACTAAGAAAAACCCAATAGGGACACTGATTTCCGCAAAGGTCGTAGCAAGAAGATAGATGTGTGACCCGTATGCTGCTGCCGAGTAGCCCTGGATAGAGGGTAGGACACCATAGGTGAGGGCGCTGATCAGGGTTAGGGTCGTGAAGAGAAATGCATGTCTTGCTGAGAAACTGCTTTTGGATGGACAAGAGTTGCCCTTCACGTCGTCTTTCTCAATAGAAATGTCGCTAGCTACAATGTTTGCCATTTGACTGTTATCATTTTGCTGTTTTTCAGTTCCCATACATGTTTCCTCATTCAATTTTAAGTTGTTTTCGCAGTTTGAATGTACCGTTGCTTTTCGTTGTTCTTGAGTTTTGTTTTCCTCAAAATTGTTGTAACTTGATAATAAAGGTGTTTTCTCGTCGTTAACTCGATGACGCGTGCAACAGTTAAAGCAACTACACCACGATTCATACACATTGCCCGGCGTTTCATCCGAATTCTCGCGTTGCTCATCTTCGTCATATTGGTCCCGAAAAAATGGAATGCATCGCAGGAGGCAAAATGATGTTGTACTGAGCGTAAACAAAACAAATATAAAGATAAAATAACTCTGTGGAGGAAAAAGGGCATCTCCATTCCTCTCAACGGCCCATACCGTGCAATTTTGACACATTGTGACGTTGGTGTTTGGGTCCTTGGTGATGTTGATGAATGTATGATTTGCAACGCATTCATCTTCGCCACCAGTGCCTTGAATGAGCACCACAAAACTTGGAAGCATGGAGCTAAGTCCTTCCCCTATGAAATACCAATTGAGGTACTTTGATTTGAGACTGGAGATGAAAGGCATAAAAGTCAGGTTGGACGTGCTGTCGACGAGAGCCATGAAGAACGCTAGGATAAGAAACGCGGTGCTATGCTCACCCCCGGACCAGAAAGAAAAAGAGTCCCAGAAGAATACCAAGAGGAAACTAGCTGTGGCACCCACGGCTAGAGTCGCGTAGATAGTCGGGATTTCTAGATGATAGTTCTTTGGAGCGAGGCACTGGCATGTGACGAAAATAAGTGGTCCGATTGCCGCTGCCTGCGTGGCGATGATGAGGTAAGAGCCGATTCTGTATCCTTCGGGGATGCCTAAGTTGGTAAGAAGTGGCAGTTCTACCCAGAGCCCACCGAGTGAGACCCATGTGCTGGTCCCAAAGGTAACCACCAACAGGGCCGTCAAAGCATCACAGAGGACAGACTTGGAGCAAAGCATCTTCTTGTATTGTCTTACAAAGTTGCGTATTTGAAGGAAGTGATTTTAATGTAGTAGAACTCAAAAACTGATCCGTAGCTTTCGATCAAACATGAAGTTATGTCTCTCCGAAACTATATGATTTATCCATTGTCCTTTACCATGCTTATGACATTATGACTGGCATCCTTAAGTTCTCAAATGATATCATCACCAGGATCTATGTGCGCAAGAAGGAGAGAGAGAGAGACAATTAAAAGCATTTTTCGGTTTCTATATTGATGATTATCCGCTATACAATTTCATGTACTAGATGCTTGAATGTCTGATGTCTTACTTTCGATTACACAAACACAAGTGTTGTAGTCAGTGGCGTGATAGTACAAGCTATTGAGGGGGTGTTTGGCTTCATTTTGAGACGAGGGGCGCATATTTTTTTTACACAACTGTTTAGCCATTTTCGCGAAAAAAATCCAAGAAGTGCTCTGGTGAAAGAGTCTAAGTGGTCCGCGTACTATATGTGCAAGCACGTATATGGCGCGCCATATGCCCAATAACCCCGAAAAACACGGTTTATCGCCGATAAACAAGGTTTATCGACGAAAAACAAGGTTTATCGAGCGAAAAACAAGATTTATCGAGCGATAAACCTTGTTTATCGTGAGAAACTCTGTATATCGACTGATAAGCACAGTTTCTCTCGATAAACAAGGTTTATCGACGATAAACAAGGTTTATCGACGATAAACAAGGTTTATCGATAAACAAGGTTTATCGAAAAACACGGTTATTCGTATTTCGTCAGGAGAGGGCGCTTTTTAAAGTTGCACCCAGCTCAGAGCACTGCTCCGCACGTGCGCTTTACACCGTAGAATATACCAACACCGTAACACTTGCTCGCGCTCATGACCACGATCGACATTTTCTGAGTGGAGGTATGGCGAAGTATTCCAGGCTTTTCCCCCAATTTTTGAAATGTTATGTTTATATATCTCTCTCTCTCTCTTTCAAACTTTCTAGGTTTTCCCCTTCTCTTATCTCTCTCACTCTCCCCCTTTCTTTCTCTCACTCTCTCTTTCTCCTACCCTCTCAATATAACCCTTCTGTCTTTCCCTCTCTTTCTTCTAATTTTTTCTTTCCCTTTCTCTTTCCTTTTTCTTTCTCTGCACTCCCTCTCTGCCTCCTCCCCTTTTATCTCTTTCCCCCGGTATGAGAAATAGGGTAGAGATAGATGGATGGAGAGAGAGGAGAGATAAAGGAGAGATATCGATCTATCCCCGCTCTATCTCTCCTCTATCTCCTCCATCTCTCATTTATATCTCCTCTCTCTCCATCCATCTATCTCTACCCTATATCTCCTCTTTCTCTATCTCTCTCTCTACATCCATCTATCCCTGCTCTATCTCTCCTCTATCTCTATCCTTTCTCTCCTTTATCTCTCCTCTATTTACCCTTATTCACCATCCATATTTCCATGCTCTATCTGTTCTCACTCTCTCTCTCTCTCTCTCAAATCTCCATCCATATATCCCTGCTCTATATCTCTCCTCTCTCTCTCTCTCTCTCTCTCCATCTATCTCTATCCATCTTTCACCCGCTCGATCTCTCCTCTATCTCTTCTCTATTTATCCTCAATAACCATCCATCTATCCCCGCTCTACCTCTCCTCTGTCTTCATCCATCCATCTTTAAAATATCTCTCCTCTATCTCTCTTCTCTCTCTCTCTCTCTCTCCATCTATATCCATCCATCTATCCCCGCTCTATCTCTCCTTTTCCCCTGCTCTATCTCTCCTCTATCTCTCATTTATCTCTCCTCTCTCTCCAACCATCTATCTCTACCCTATTTCTCATACCGGGGGAAAGAGATAAAAGGGGAGGAGGCAGAGAGGGAGTGCAGAGAAAGAAAAAGGAAAGCGAAAGGGAAAGAAAAAATTAGAAGAAAGAGAGGGAAAGACAGAAGGGTTATATTGAGAGGGTAGGAGAAAGAGAGAGTGAGAGAAAGAAAGGGGGAGAGTGAGAGACATAAGAGAAGGGGAAAACCTAGAAAGTTTGAGAGAGAGAGAGAGAGATATAAACATAACATTTCAAAAATTGGGGAAAAAGCCTGGAATACTTCGCCATACCTCTACTCAGAAAATGTCGATCGTGGTCAGGAGCGCGAGCAAGTGTTACGGTGTTGGTATATTCTACGGTGTAAAGCGCACGTGTGGAGCAGTGCTCTGAGCTGGGTGCAACTTTAAAAAGCGCCCTCTCCTAACGAAATACGAATAACCGTGTTTTTCGATAAACCTTGTTTATCGATAAACCTTGTTTATCGTCGATAAACCTTGTTTATCGAGAGAAACTGTGCTTATCAGTCGATATACAGAGTTTCTCACGATAAACAAGGTTTATCGCTCGATAAACCTTGTTTTTCGCTCGATAAACCTTGTTTTTCGTCGATAAACCTTGTTTATCGTCGATAAACCGTGTTTTTCGGGGTTATTGGGCATATGGCGCGCCATACACGTACACCCAGGGAAGGGAATAGATGATAGAAAGGGGAAAACAAGGATAGTTGAGAGGATGGTGAAGGAAAAACAGGGAAATACATAAGGAAAGAGAAGAGGATAAGTCAAAGGAAGAACATAGAATTACATAATTGAAGAGCTAAGAGGATCATAGATCTAGACTAAAAACAGGGAAATACATAAAGAAGGAGAAAAGGAATCTATCAGATTAAAACAAAGAAATAGATGACGAAGGATAAAAAGATAGATTGAAAAAGAAACAAAGAAATACATAAAACAAAAGAGAAGAGGATAGATTGAAGGCCGGAGAACACAGAAATACATAATGAAAGAGAAGAGAGGATAGATTTAACCCGAACAAAACAACGAGTATGTATACATGTATAGCTCCAGCAATCCAACAAAACTTGTTGTTGTTGTTTTAGTTTATAGGCGTTTGTCATTCAGAAGTGAATATTTACTGCCAAGGGTAATGCTAGACTCTGTCTCTATATTTGCACGGTATATTATGACTGAAGTGGCTAAACAGTTGTGTACAAAAAATATGCGCAGACGGAGGTGTCACCTGTCTCATCCGGTGACATGTGAATTTACAGGTCCAGCGATTAGAGATAGGGGGCATGATTAGTGATCGTTATCTTAATGTCTTCTCGTCTTTTTCCCTTCTAAGTTTCGTTTACATTTCATTTTCTCTTACTCGTTTTTTCGTCTTTTTTTGTTTGGGAGCACGAACGTGCCCTATATAGCTACGCCACTGTTACTGTTAGTAATGAGCTCATTAATGGTGATTCTGCATCAATATTCTTTATATAGATATCGAAACCGAGAGTTTGGCTTCTTTTATGATAAGCCCTCAGGCAGATTACATATAAGTTGGTTCGTTATCGGTTAATAATATGTTTATGTTAAAACTCAAGGGCCCATATTCTACTAAACTCTAAACCCAATACTATAGATTCAGGCTGTTGTTCAGAATTGGGTTTTGATAAAGGAAGTATAGTCTGATTTTACGCCAGTTCACGGTTGCAGTCTGAGCATGAGCAGATAAAGGTCATTGCAGAACAAATTTTGAAATACACGGAGACGAAATACTGGATACGTGCTCATGAAAGTTATGTAATCATTATTCATTAATGCACAAGCAGTGCACTCCATGATACACAGGTGGAAGACAGGAAACAAAGGCTATTCATATAGCACCTCACACTATGAACATGACAGACAAAGAAAGCGGACAAAATATACAGTTCCTCAGGTAGACAAAGGAACATCCCTTCACTGCTATTATGTAAAATGCATTTAG